>JAJONS010045243.1:0-43025 GCA_029582315.1 Solanum tarnii x Solanum tuberosum | reverse complement strand
ATTAATTAAGAAGTTTCTTAATCTTAATAGAATAAAATAATTGACTCAATTATAAACTTATTCACTCAAAATTATAACTATTAATTAACTAAACTAGTTTAATAAAATATTTAACTAAAATGTAAAATCTTTTGAGATGACTTTTGAATATTTATAAAATACATTAATTATATACATAATGATATAAAACATATATATTATTTAAAAATTATAAAAAGTGACGCAACTATTTAAAATAACTTGCAAACTAAATTTATTTAATTTTTATTTTTTGAAAATTTTATAAAACTAATTATTTTAAATTGTTTGAAAATTGAAGAAGCTCGATGATTAATTTATATTGTGGAGGATAAAAATTGGGTGTCAAAAGGCGGCATATTTGACTTCATAAGGTGTTTTGATGAACATGCTTTGATGTGCTTTTGATAAAATGGCATATTGACTCCATATTGTTGTGTTGAGCTTGCTTTTAGTTGGAGAAGGCAGTTACTCCTATGAACATGAGAAATGTTGAATTTCATGCATATTGGGTTGATAGATGTAGTTCCTACTTCCTTGTATTGCATTGATTATGTCTTGTGATGGAGTTGATATTTCCTCCTTTGAATAGTGCATGTAGTGAATAGTGCATTTGTAATTTTTGCATATTTTGATGTTTCATGCACGATGGGCTTCTAGTCTTAAATCTTTAATCCGGTAAGGTGTCTAAATCGTCATTCGGGGACGAATGTTCCCAATGGGGAGATAATATAACAATCTGGAAAACTAGTAGACTAATATAGTGCCTAATGAGTAATCTAGTAGCCTAAATGGGGTTTAACGTAAAGGTAAGAGTCGTAAAATAACCTCCGGTGCTAAAAATAAATGTTTTTGGGTGTAAACGTCAAGGCATTACCCCCCAAGGATCAACCAAGGGTCCTTGAGGAGGGTCTTGAGATAGCCCAAAAAGCTGTCAAAAAGACAACCTACCCACGAAAAGGGCAACCCATGAGCCGTGGGTGGACCCACCTCCCATAGGTAGAGGTCGTGGGTCAAGGCTGAACCTCTCCTTCTTTGGCAAAAGTCTCTGTCTAATCTACGAACCAACAACACAGCTCTTGGACCCACCCACGGTTCGTGGGTGAGGTCTCGTGACTGAAGGGCTGTGTTGGCCAAGTTGAGGAGCTGCAGACCCAACCCATGAGTGACCAGTACGGTCTGTGGGTCCATCCACGTCTCGTGGGTGGGGGTCGTGGATGGGGCCTGCAATGCTGCCTCAGATTCGGCCAATGGTAAGTCAAATTAGGTAATTCCTAAATTCATTATTTTAGTGTAGAGTCATTTTGATTCATTTTAATAGACTTATATAAGTACTTTTAAACCATTAGCTAACTTATTCTACTTCATAAATCACAAGACTGAAATCATAACCAACTTTCCTCTCCAATATTTCTCTCTCTAAAACCTCCATTGAAGAAGAAGAAGAGGTCAAGGTCTAGGGCTCAAGAACTCAACTTTTCCTTTTAACTTCGCGAGGAAATCTTCATAAGGTATGATGGCTTTTCATCTATGGGTATCTTTCACCCATCAAAGCTTCCAAATTTCCCCAAAAACCTAGGGTTTCAATCTAAGTCATACGTTCTCTTTCAAAACATTTTTAATGGTTGATTTATGATGGATTATGATTGAATTGGTGATTTATTGTTGATTTATGATGAAAGCCCCCCATGAACCCATGAATCCCCCATAATACTAAATTGTGAATTTATGATGTGGGTTGATTGATTATAGAAGCATGTCAATTGATTATATCTATATTGATTGAGTTATTTAATCATGATATTCCCCTATCTAATGTAGTAATTCTAGGTGTTTGGGTTGAGTTTGATTCCTAGCCTTGAAGGGCAAATTATGAGGGTTTGCACATGTTGATAAGAATTGTGTATGGACTTATGATTCACTTAGAAAGTGAAGATACTATGACTATGGTGTAACTGTGGTATTGTTGAAAGATCATTCTCCTTATACCATTACACATGACTATGCTTGAAATGTCTATGACTATGATAATGTTGTTTTGTTAATTGAAAGGCTATTCTCATGAACACACTATGAACATGATTTGATAGGTTTACTCACATACTAATAATTCTAAGCTTGAAAGGCCATTCTCACCTGATGAATCTATGAGCTATCATGATACCATGCTAGTTTGAGTGATAGGGCATTCTTTCATTAGCATGAACTTAACTATTAATTAACTAAACTAATTTAATAAAATATTTAACCAAAATGTAAAATCTTTTGAGATGACTTTTGAATATTTATAAAATACATTAATTATATACATAATTATATAAAACATATATATTATTTAAAAATTATAAAAAGTGACAAAACTATTTAAAATAATTTGCAAACTATATTTATTTTATTTTTATTTTTTTGAAAGTTTTATAAAACTAATTATTTTAAATCGTTTGAAAATTGAAGAAGCTCGATGATTAATTTATATTGTGGAGGGTAAAAGTGGGTGTCACCAGTTGTTCCTTGTTTGACTTGGATTGATGAAAGAAATTCGATGCAAGAAATTGACAAATCCAATTTTAATCAACCACATCTTCATCCTTCCGTAAAAGGATTTTGGCACGGATTTTAGGAATTATGGCCAAACCCCAAAATCTAGTTTCCTACATATCTTAGGCTATATGAGAATTCAGTTCACTTGTAGTTCAATACACTTGATTTAAAGCACGATTATGAAAGAATTCGAAATCTATCTCGATATCAAATTATGAAGAGACCAAAATGCTTGAGAATAAGATTTAAGAGTGGATGTCGGAATACAACTGAGTTTTCAATATTGAGTCTGCCTACATATCCTTTGACCTTAAGAATTAGGCTGTTGTAGTTCGACTCGATCGGTTGAAGAGGAAATCTATTATGCTAGATAACCTTCGGTTCTAGAAGAGTGAAAAGTAAGTTGAGTATGAAAAATAGGCTTGCAACCTCTTAGCCATGAATGTGGTGCACTTCACACCCATAATTAAGAACTTACATTGACATAATTTTCAAAGCTCTTGGTGTATTGTCAGTTAGATTGGAAAGTTTCCTCTGATAAGAGTGAAAAGTTTCTCGGATGCGAAATTAAAACCGATAAACCCAAAGAAAAACCCATATGCCTTTTGATAGGGGTGTGGTTTTATTGTAGTGGAAGTCTCTCCTCAGCTCGCGTCCTAAGAGTTTGATACTCCTCTTCAGACTATGTCCCAGTTCGCTGCTAAGAAAAAGTTCCACGTTGTGCTGCATCCTTTTTGATGTCGTCAGGCACCTATGTGTTGATTTGAGAATTCATCCTCTTGGATGTTATCGGCAAGGACTGAAATAAACTTGTCAGTGGAAACTGTAATTTATATAGAGAAGTGGCATGTTTTACCATATTCAGACACATTTCTTTTCTCTAAATGTTCTGACGTCAGCCTTCGTCGATTTTGATGTAGTAGATGATAAAGTGGCATGCTACAATGATGATGACTTTCTTGATAATGCAATATTTTTGATGACACTACTTCATTGATAGGATGATACTGCTACATTGATGATGAAGATATTGATGCTCGATTGATAAAATGACGATGGTCTATCGGCAGGTTGATGCTGATCCATTCAACAATGATATTATCTCCTTTGATCATATGATACAGATGACCCTCTCGGTGGTTTAAATATGCAACGGCCTTCTTGGCACTGGAAGATGCAATAACCCTTTTGGAATTTGAAGACGTATAGACCTTTTGGCGTTTGAAAATGATGGCCCTGTCGGCGTTCAAAGATGATGGCCTTCTTAGCATTTGTAGATGATGGCTCTCTCGGCGTTTGAAGATGCAATGGCCCTCTTGACATTTGAAGATGTAATGACCCTTTTGGAATTTGAAGATGTATGGCCCTCCCGGCATTTGAAAATGATGGCCCTCTCGGTGTTCGAAGATGATGGCTTTCTTAAAGTTTGTAGATGATGGCCTTCTCGGCATTTGAGAATGCAATGGCCTTTTTGGAATTTGCATATATGATGGCCCTCTCGGCGTTTGAAGATGCAATGGCCCTCTTGGTATTTGAAGATGTAATGACCCTTTTGGTATTTGAAGACGTATGGTCCTCTCGGCGTTTTAAAATGATGGCCCTCTCGGCGTTCGAAGATGATGGCCTTCTCGGCATTTGTAGATGATGCTCTCTTAGCGTTTGTAGATGATGGCTCTCTTGGTGTTTGAAGATGTAATGGCCCTCTTGGCATTTGAAAATATAATGACCATTTTGGCATTTGAAGATGTATAGCTCTCTCGGCATTTGAAAATGATGGCCCTCTCGGCGTTTGAAGATGATGGCCTTCTCGACGTTTGTAGATTATGGCTTTTTCGGCATTTGAGGATGCAATGGCTTTTTTGGCCTTTGCATATATGACGGCCCTCTTGGCATTTGAAAATGCAATGACCCTTTTGGCATTTGCATATAGGATGACCCTCTTGGTGATTGAATATGCAATGGCCATCTCGGCATTGAAAGGTACAATGGCCCTTTTGGCATTTGCATATATGATGGCCCTCCTGGCGGCAATGGTATTAACTCCTTCGATAATACGACATGAATGACTCTCAGCATGATAAAGATGATGTCCCTCAGGGTTGTGGTATTATCTCACTTGATAATACTGTAGAAATGCCCCTCTGGGTGGTAAAGACGATGTCCCTCTAGGTGGTTCACATTATCGTGTCTGATATCGACAAAAATTGTGAATATGTATCAAACATTTATTGTGCTGAAAAATGTAATTTGATGTCATCAAAGATGCTTGTACCTGTTGAGAGTGATGCTTTCACTTGTTCCTATTTTGAACATTTCGTGTTCATTGGGATTCGTGCTTTGTTGGAGATTTGAACGAGGTGTTGTTGCCCGTATTCTGAAGTGTTTCCTTTTCTTCTGAAGAACTTCAATGATTTTTCTACACCCACAAAAATGTTGTTATTTTTGGGTCGCTGCTCAGCCTTTGACTTCTCCGTATTTATTAAATGGAGGAATATGATGATCTTGCGACATTGTTATAGACCTGCATCCACAAAAAAAATTGTTAGCTTTTAAAACAAACTGATCTGTGTTGATTTCTTCAATTGCTTGCTCCTTGTCTTGCTATCTTCAGTGGATCACTCTGATCTCTTGCTTCTCAATAGACATAAGATGAATTTATACAAAACATTTGACCTATTAAAAAATCTTTAAGGAAAGGGAACTTTTTGAGAATCAATTTGAAAAAAGTCACTGTCAAATGTCATGCCATGCATAGCATAAATGAACGTCCGTGGTTCAAACTTTCGACATGTTTGATAGCTTGTTCTGGGGAATTCAAAAGATCCTTGAAGTTTGAGAAACTTCTAACATGGTCCTCTCGAAATCTACTATGATTGGGAAGTTTTGTAGTTGATTCTGAAATACAACGGTGTCAGAGATTGCTGAAATTGACTATGAACTTTAACGATGCCAGAGATCATTTGAAGTTAGCTTTAAACTTCTAATCATGTTCGAAATGTTCAAAACTAACTACAAACTTCTAGTGATACTTGAAGAAATTTTGGAGGCCATCCTCAAAAAAAAATTATCCAGTTAAATGTCTTGGAATATCTTAAGCTATCGATAGATGTCTCATGGAATTTTTGAGATCTTCTCAAAAATTGTATCTCGATTGCAATTCTCAATGGGACTTTAGTTTTTACTTTTTGCAGATTTTTTTCTTGAGAATTTTTGAGTCCCTCTTAAAAAGTTCTTCTCGATTAGATGTCTCAGCATATCTCGAACTGTTGATATATGACTTGTAGAATTTTTGAGACCCCCTCAAAAATTATGTCCCAGTTGCATCTCACAATGTATCCTAAGTCTTGACTTGTTGGAGAGATCCTCTTCTTGAGAATTTTTGAGTCTCTCTCAAAAATTCTATCCCGGTTTCTATTGTAAAGGAAAATAGAAATCTTACGAGAGATATGACCAAACCCTTGTGGCACCTACGTACCCTGTTGAGGCAGGAATCAGGTCAAACGTAGTTCCTCTCTTGAGGATTAACAAAAATAAGAAATTTTGACAAGGAAATGACCGAAGCCAACACAAGCAGCCTACATATCTCATTCTTGAGAATTCAGGTCGAACGTAGTTCAAATAAGAGATAATTTTCTAACATAAGATGATTACAAGCAAATAATGCGATTACAGGGAAAGAAATAAAAGAAATTTTGAATCTCCAAATATAGTAGCTCTTGATAGCACCTGAGTTGATTGGTCACTTCGTGAGATAACTGACTGTGATCAACCATGACATGTCATTAAACAAATGTATCGTAAGTTGTTGAGTTCTCTTTTTCTTAGCTTTTGTCAGATGGATCTCGATTCTGGCCTCTTTGACACAGTCATCTTTTCAAGATTCGGTTTCTGAGTCATGCAGATTTGACTTATCCTGATCCTCGAATTGTTTCAATTCTTTGGCAGGGTATTCGAGTATCATGATCTCTTTCTAACTTATTGTCATTCGACTCATTTGTTCATGCAGCTTGTGACATGACACGACATTGATAAATTTAAAATTATTTTTACTAAAACAAACACAAAGATTGTTAGATAGAAAAATTAAAGCAAGTGGAATAAATTTTCACAACAAAAGAGGTGTTCATTGAAAATAAGGAAATACGAAGTTTGACCATGACCATGGGCCATTTTGCCTTTTTCAAAATATTACGAAGGAAATTAAAAAATGACATAAAAGGTGGGTCTTGAGCCTCATTCGGACTACCACCAATTTTAGAATGACATAAAATTTATCTTTGTCTATCAAGATGAGCAAGGAATCAAGAGCGGAGTGGAAGTCCAATTAAGCACTTGCTCCATTGGCTTGGCGTCTCGTATGCTTGGTGTCTCGATCAATTTGTCTAGCACAACATCAACTTGCTTCGAAAGATCCCTAGTTCCTTCTCTGAGACTGTCATTATTGACATATTCCTCTACTAGCAAAGACTGATACAAATGAGACAAAGGCTTTGGTGATATATGATTAACCTCCTTCTTGATCTGACCATCCTTTGGCACTAAAGCATAAGCTTGACGTGATGCCATGACCACGAATTTGGATTTCTCATATATGCTCAAGGAAGCTACAACTTTATCAAGGATATAAAGGTTGGTTGGGATTATAATTTTATCCATACATCTATTTTCTTTGACCTCGACCACGTTAATGGTAAACCCTCCACAATTCGACAGTGAATCACTATTGACATTGGATATGACATTTTGAAGAGTTACAACCTTTTGATCAATCAAGTCTTGAATTTTATGCTTCAAGTTGATGCAATCCTCAGTGGTATGTCTGACACCTCTTGAATGGTAAGCACAATGAAGATCGGCCCTATAATGTCTGGAATTGACATTGGCATTTTTTGGATCAATTGTTTTTATCAGACCAGTTGCTTTCAATCTCTCAAAGAGCTGAGTCTGACTTTCAACCAAAGCAGTAAAGACTCGAGGAGGTTTCTTCTAAAGTTTTGAACGAGAAAGATTATAATTATTTCGCAGAGGTAGAGGTACTTGATGATAAAGTGGAGGATTTTGGCGAGTTGGTGCTGGTGTTTGGAAATTTGTAGATATGAGAGGCATTTGGGTAATTTGGGAAAGTGACTTGGTAATTTGGTTGAACATTTGGGTAATATGACTATGGAGCTTGGTAATTTAGCAAGTTTAGTAGGGCAGGTGGTAGAGCTTGGTAATTTGGCGGTGAAGATTGGTAATTTGATTGGATGGGGTAAGGATTTTGCGGAGCTAAGGGGTAGGTTTTGGATGGTAAAAGATTTCGAACATAGTGATCAGCATGACTCTTTAATTTTTTGCTCGATTCAAATGAGATAGAAGAAACATCTTCCCTTTTCCTCCTTAACGGTCTCGGGGATTCAACTTGGGGAGTCGTTCAGATGATTTTTCCGGTCTTGAGACCATCTTCAATAGCTTTACCAATTTTGACTATTTCACTGAACTTCCCTTCTAAAATGAGCAACATCTTATTGAAGTACTCCGTCTCTTGAATGTGCACGAAGACTTCAATAATCTCTTTCTTAGTCATGGGAATCCTAACCTTTGCAGCCTCTCTTCTCCAATAGTAGGCATATTCTCAATAGCTTTCCCAAGACTTTTGTTTGATTCTCTCCAAAGAGTATCGATCAGGATTGAATTCTACATTGTAACCAAACCTTTCAATTAAGTCTTTAGCCAAAGCGTTCCAACTTGGCCATTGTTTTGTTTCTTGAGAAATATACCATTCAAAAGCTTCTCCTTTCAGGCTTCGACTAAAGAGCAACATTAACAAAGTTTCATCTTTTCCAACTCCCACAAATTGGTTGCAATAAGCCCTCAAATGAGCAAAAGGATTTTCGACTCCACTAAAAGTGTCAAATTTCGGCACTTTAAAACCTTCCGGGAGGTCCAAATGTGGATGAATGCAGAAATCTTCATAATTCAACCACACAATGTCTAGGGTGTATTGAAAGACCTTCATTGCATTCGAAACTTCCTCTCTAATGTTTTGCTCATCCTTTCCTTTTATGACCTTCCACTCTTTCTCCTTCTTCTCATAATGATCGAGATCAAACTATGTGGTAAATGAAGGGTATGATTCTGACGATGTTGGAATATGACAAGCGGTTTTTAGAGGTATGGGTTTACTAGTAGGTGGGTTTTGAACAATTTGAGTAGGAATTTGCTGAACGGGAGGAAGATTTGGATTTTGAGGAGTAGATGTTTGGTGTGAGGAGCTAGCATGATGTGGGTTAGGGGTGGTTAGGTTAATGATGAGGGTTTTGGAATGGTAGTGGTGGATGAATTGTTTGGAAAATGTTCGGGTGTTGGATCCGAAATAGGAAAATAGAGTAGAGGTCTTCCATTGTGTAGAGTAGGAGTGTTGGCAATGATAGCCAGATTTGTCAAATCTTGGGTCTTATTCATTTCAGCCCTCATTTCAACAATTTGTTGGAACAATTGTGCAATTAGCTTGTTCTGTTGAACAATGATAGGGTCATTCGTAGTTATTTTGGTCAAATCAGTGTTCTCAATATTTTCAACCACTTTTTATTTGCCTTTTGACAAACCTTGGTCAGAGAAGGAATTTTGGGGATCTTTAGACCTCGTGAAGTATGGATGTTCTGCCATTTTCTCAACACAGATAAGTTTTGAGTACCCGACAAAGAAAAATAACTCAAAAGACAAATGTGTTAGTTCGTGTAGATGATAAATAATACAAAATATCACACTTATGACTGTAAACACATAAATATTGTTTTACTTGAAGATAAACTAGCCCATAGATTTAGAAAGATGACTAAATAGACTGGAATTTATCTATTTAATTTTGGGCTAGTGAATCAGAGAAGTCAACTTTCAAGGAGCTGGGGTCCTTTTATACTTCTGATTTTCGAATGGGATGGAATTCTAATCTGTTTGCAAGGGTTGGAAAAAATAGAAGTTCTCAAAAATGGGGACCGAGCCTTTAAAGGCTGCCTATGTATCTCTCAGAGAAGAATTCAGGTCCTACGTAGTTCTACTTTCCTTTTTGGCTTGACAAAATTGACCTTTTCTTAGATCGGAGAGTAAGGAGTTGAAAGTGAAGTTCAAACTTCGTTGGGAAACTAAATACTCGAAGGGTATTTGGACGTACTTTCGATAGTGACTTGATATTGGTGCTTAGGGGTTTTAAAAATAATTTGAAGATAAGTGAGCTAGAATATCTCCAAATAAAGCAACATATTCACATAAGCAGTTATAACACATAAACAATTATTGCGCATTCTAAACAAATATGTGACCCTGTTATGCCAAGGGTAGGCCTAACGATTCGAGGATGTATAACGTCATTTGAAATATTACATTGCCTCAAAACCTAAATTTCTACAAACTTTATGAATAAACTGATTGGGGATACATAATAAGGAAAATGGATATAAATAATAAGTCTCACGCAGGGGTACGATTTTAAACTATGCTTCCATGGAAGGACCTTCGTTTTTGAACCTTTTTGTCGTCTTTGGGTGCCAATGCCTTTGGATGGACTAGTAGCTTGTAAAACTCTTTCTTAAACTAGAATAAGCTATAACTTACCTCTTACCCCAAGGACAATGATTTTTCGAACAACGTATACATCCTTTAAATTTAAACACATAAGTATGAACGTCCGTTTAAGTTGTGGGCCGGTTTGGACTCGGGATGGTCTTTCTAATAGGCCCAACACGCCTTGGGTGTTGGGTCATCTTAGTTCAAGGTGCTAAAAGGGATTTGGTTTCGCTCTACGTTAGTTGACTAAGAGTGGGGTTCATTTGAAGTGGACTGGTGACCCAAGCGGACTACTTAGGCTGAGGTAGTTAGCGATTGTTGACCATCCAGTGGCCAACTACATTCGCCAGGGTACCCCGAGAAACAATTGGTCAACGAACGACTGCATCCTGCATAATCATCCTTGAAGTGAAATAAAGAAAAAATGTCGTTTGACAAAATAGATGATATGCATGCAATGACAGTTGATATCACAATTTAAGCAAATAGGGTGCATATAAGGTAAAGCAATTAAACAACTATTAACAAATAGTTAAAAGAGTCGAAGTCATTATGGTTAGAATCTAATTAAATCCCCAGTAGAGTCGCCATTTCTGTTATGCCGTAATTTTACTATCCTTTAGAAAAATCACTTTTTGAAATGCTCTAAGTATAAAACAATTTGGGAAAATTACTTAGAAAAGAGTCGCCACTTACTTTTTTGAAGAAATTAAGAAAACTTAATTTAAAAATATTTTAACAGATTGAATCTTTATAAATTTAGAGAAAATGGGTAAGAGGTTCTTATTTACGCTTCAAGAAGGTATTTAAGGCATTTGAAGCTCCGCTAACATGCGGTTATCCTATGACTTAAACAAAATATTTTTGACTATTTTTAGAAAAATGATCAAGTAAAGAAACATTTTTTATTCTTGTTTTTAAAGAAGAAAATTAATTTAAGAACTTGAAATAAATGAAAATAATTAGGACTTTAACAAAAATTGATTAAGTAAGCGTTATTTAAATAATTTTAAAGATAATATAATTTGTACCAAATTAATAAATTAAAGCATAAGCTATTTTAAATTAATTGAAGAAGAAATAATTATTTTTGACTAAAGATATTCAACAAAAGTATAAGAGTTGATTAAAAATAAAATTTTATTAAAATAAACTAACATAAAGAATTTAGTTTATCTTTTGGGGAATTAATTAAATTATTTAACAATTCTAAAGTTAGAGTTAATAAAAAATAAACAATAAATAATCACAATTAAATAATTTAAGAGTAAGGGAGAGATTGAGTTTGGGCCTTTCTTGGGCCAAATTTGCTGCTACTTTTGGGGTTTAACCCAATTCCTGTTTTTGTATACATTTGCTGTATATCAGTGTATATCAGATGTATACAACCCATTTTTCTGCTTTTGGAGACCTGTTTCAGCTTCCAATTTCTTTGATAGTCAAGGCTTCGATAAAAGAGGACTTGGTGGGTTTTGATCCCACTCGAAATGCAAGGAAAAGGGGAGAGTCCAATGGACTCAATTCGAAGGAGTTCATGCAAGAAAGATAAAACGAGAAGAATTAGGATGGTAATTTAAACAACTCAAAATCATTGGCGGCTAATGGTGAGAGGGACATGTTACAAGGAGCATCTAATAAACTAACCAAAAGAATTAACAATTGAGTTTAAACATCCACAAATAACAAGTCATACCTTTATCAATTTAAACATAGATATTGGATATGTGTATGGAGACCAATAAAGGAAAGGAAGTTAACTCTTAATGTATATAAGGACAAATGAATTGACATTTGCTCAAAGTCAATCACTAGATTGTAACAAAATAAGCAATTTCACATGAACTCTTCCAAACATGAACAAATGGAAGAAATAATTTTTTTAAAACTATGCATGCAACTAAGACAAAATTTTGATATCTATTAGGCAACACATACAACAAAACTTTATAATTTAACAAATGTGTAACAGAGGTGAGTAATGTCAAAATGTACGTCACATATCTTGGACCTAAAAATGATTTTGGAGAAAAAATACTTTCCAAAGAAATAATATTTCAGCCATCAACACCAATGGACTTGAACACTTCAACTATGATCAACCAAAAAATAGGGCAATATATTCATCCTCATACCAAGAATGCGAGAATTAGGATCAGATTTTCACACCGAAATAATTAAGAACAGGCAACGAAAAATTAGAGAAATCTAACTCCCATATGAGCAGATAAAAAATACAAACAACAATTTTAACAAATAGCTCAACGGGAAGCTCATATAGGCAGTCACAAGATCCATATCTTGACGAAAGCTAGGATATTATCAACATGCTTCTATGTTCAGATCATGCACCAATAATTAAATTTATACCGATTAGATTAACGCTAAAACAACCTCTTAATTTAAATAGTTGTAAAAGATAATTTTGAAATGGCTTAATGCTAGAGAAGACCATTCAAACAAGTAAAAACTTGAATAAACCACAAATCTGGAGGAACAACTTAAAAAAGAGAGCAAAATCATATTTTGATGAAACATATGGATATTCAATCAATTTTCACATAGGCTAAGTGAATATGCAAGTCGTCTAGAAAGCAAAATATCAACAATAACAAGGACCTAATCACTGAATCAAGATAGACACATATGCAACTTATTTATGATAACATTAACATCCAAAATAGTGGCAAATTTGGCTTAGACAACTTATATGTTTATGGATTGGAACCAAACCATTATGAAACCATTTTGAACAAAATAAGATAGAAATTTAGTTAGTTTTGCAGGAATGATATGGAGCCAACAAATCTAACAACTACCATCTGATACTAAAGAAAATTTATTTACCTTTTGTTTCATGCCAACTCCAAAAGAGATTCACAGGAAAGCAGACCAAGGACTCGAACAAATAATCAAAGAAAAAAGTCACACTATGACGACGCTCGACTAGAACCAATTCTGTCATGAACCAGAGATGATAAAGCTCTAAAAGATGAACTAAATACACCTAATAGTAGAATCCAGACCAAAACTTGCATATATAACAAAGAATATTGAAATAAAATGCAAGAGAAAATGAAGTTACGTTTTTCGGAGCAGCGAACCAAGACAACGAGTTTGAAGGAGCTTTCCACTTCCACAAATGTGATTCCGATTAAACTTCTAGTTTTCGAACAGTATACCTAGAAACTCTAACTATACAAATATTATCGCTCCAAGTTTTACTTCTCTTCCAACCTATATCTCTTGTTTCAAATAATAGAACTCCCTCCCCCTTTTTTTTTTTTCACTTTTTCCAACTCTATTTTTCTCCACCCAAAACATTAAAGAAGATGGAGGTTTATATAGAGGGAATTTGGGGTCGATTTAGGGGGGAAATCGGGTGCAATTTTGAATGGATTTGAATTCGATTCAAGAATTGTATCAACTCTCAACAACTTGGAAGGATGGTCATCCGATCTTGGAGGAAGGATAGAGAACATATGAGATTGAGGCACCTGGACTCTCGAATGACTCCTGGTACGGAAGGATAAGGAGAGAGAAGAGGACGACACAACTGGATGCGTGGCTCGAGGTCACGAGTTACTGCTAATTTTCTGGGTTTACAACTTGATTTTCTCGCGAGGAAGATGCAGGGGGGGGTCGGGTCACGTTTTGGTATTGCTGCTGTACGTTGCTAAATTGTTTTGTTTGGAATTGTTGTTGTGGGCTGGGTAATTTGGAAATGTTTGCTGAAAATTGGAGGCAATAATGGGATGAAGGAATTGTAAGTAAAGGGCCCAAACTTCGGTATTTTAATTAGTTGGAGACAAGGTGATGAAGTGGCTAGTATTGCAACATATGAGTTACAATTTAGCCAATTGAGGTCCCGAACATAGACAAATTGAATTAATGAGTGAAATCAGCTAAAGTTAAATAAGACGAATTAATATAGATTAATTAAGAAGCTTCTTAATCTTAACAAAATAAAATAATTAACTCAATTTTAAACTTAATTACTCAAAATTATAACTATTAATTAACTAAACTAGTTTAATAAAATATTTAACTAAAATGTAAAATATTTTGAGATGAGTTTTGAATATTTATAAAATACATTAATTATATAAATAATTATGTAAACATATATATTATTTAAAAACTATAAAAAGTGCCGAAACTATTTAAAATTACTTCCAAACTATTTTTTTTTTGAAAATTTTATAAAACTAATTATTTTAAATCATTTGAAAATTGAAGAATCTCGATGATTAATTTATATTGTGGAGGGTAAAAATTGGGTGTCAACAAGCGGCATATTTGACATCATGAAGTGATTTGATGAACATGCTTTGATGTGCTTTTGATGAAATGGAATATTGACTCCATATTATTGTGCTGAGCTTGCTTTTAGTTTGAGAAGGCAGTTACTCCTATGAACATGAGAAATGTTGAATTTCATGCCTATTGGGTTGATAGATGTAGTTCCTGCTTCCTTGTATTGCATTGATTACGTCTTGAGATGGAGTTGATATTTCCTCCTTTGAATAATGCATGTAGTGAATAGTGCATTTATAATTTTTGCATATTTTGATGTTTCATGCATGATGGGCTGCTAGTCTTGAGTCTTTATTCCGGTAAGGTGTCTAAATCATCATTCGAGGACAAATGTTCCCAAGGAGGAGATAATATATCACTCTGGAAAACTAGTAAACTAATATAGAGCCTAATGAATAATGTAGTAGCCTAAATGGGGTTTAACGTAAAGGTAAGAGTCGTAAAATAACCTCCGGTGCTAAAAATAAATGTTTTTGGGTGTAAACGTAAGACATGACCCCCAAGGATCAACCAAGGGTCCTTGAGGAGGGTCTTGAGACAGCCCAAAAAGCTGTCAAAAGGACAGCCTACCCACGAGCCATGGGTGGACTCCCCCCCGTAGGTGGGGGTCGTTGGTCAAGGCAGAACCTCCCCTTCTTTGGCAAAAGTCTTTGTTTGATCTACGAACCAACAACACAACTCGTGGACCCACCCACAGTTCGTGGGTGAGGTCTCGTGAGTGAAGGGTTGTGTTGGCCGAGTTGAGGAGCTGCAGACCCCAACCCACGAGTGACCAGTATGGTCCGTGGGTCCATCCACGCCCCGTGGTTGGGGGTCGTGGATGGGGCCTGCAATGCTGCCTCAGATTCGGCCATTGGTAAGTCAAATTAGGTAATTCCTAAATTAATTATTTTAGTGTAGAGTCATTTTAATAGACTTATATAAGTACTTTTAAACCATTAACTATCCTATTCTACTTCATAAATCACAAGACTCAAATCATAACCAACTTCCCTCTCCAATATTTCTCTCTCTAAACCTTCATTGAAGAAAAAGAAGAGGTCAAGGTCTAGGGCTCAAGAACTCAACCTTTCTCTTCAATATTGCGAGGAAATCTTCATAAGGTATGGTGGATTTTCATCTATGGGTATCTTTCACCCATAGAGTCCCTTCAAAACTTGATTTCAAAGCTTCCAAATTTCCCCAAAAACCTAGGTTTTCAATCTAAGTCATGGGTTCTCTTTCAAAACGTTTTCAATGGTTGATTTATGGTGGATTATGATTGAATTGATGATTTATTGTTGATTTATGATGAAATCCCCCCATTAACCCATGAATCCCCCAGAATACTAAATTGTGAATTTATGATGTGGGTTGATTGATTATAGAAGCATGTCAATTGATTATGTCTATATTGATTGACTTATTGAATCATGATATTCCCCTATCTAATGTAGTAATTCTAGATGTTTGGGTTGAGTTTGATTACTAGCCTTGAAGGGCAAATTATGAGGGTTTGTACATGTTGATAAGAATTGTGTATGGGCCTATGAGTCACTTAGAAAGTGAAGATACTATGACTATGATGTAATTGTGGTATTGTTGAAAGATCATTCTCCCTATACCCTTACACATGACTATGCATGAAATGTCTATGACTATGATAATGTTGTTATGTTGATTGAAAGGTTATTCTCATGAACACACTATGAACATGATGTGAATGGTTTACTCACATACTAATGATTCTAAGCTTGAAAGGCCATTCTCACCTAATGAATCTATGAGCTATCATGATACCATGTTAGTTTGAGTGATAGGGAATTCTTTCATGAACATGAACTTAAGTAAAGACTTAACATGAATTTAAAGGGAACTATGCTTAGCACCGAGTGGATATAAATATGAGATGGAAGCTTTTACACTAGTTAGTCCGTCTTCCCAATGGGTTCCTTTTACGCCAGTTAGTCCGGGTTACCAAAACATTTATCTCATGAGATGAAAACCTTTTACCTCTGTTAGTCTAGGTTTCTAGTAGCAATCTCCTTATCCCATAACTATGTTCCCACATATGTCTTTAGCTAGTGGATCCACCTAAGCTAACAAAACTAGTTCTACCTTAGGCAAGTAGGACACCTCTTTTCGGTATGGGGCATGACACCGTATTCCATGTAGCTCAACATGGTCTATATCGGTTAACGCTATTTACCTACATGAACAAGAAACATGAACTATGAACAAGAACATGAGTTATGTAATATGGTCCCTTAAGCGTTTCTACTTAGTATGAGTGGGGGCATGGGACTTCATTCCTGCATTGCACAAGTAGGCTTTGAGAGTGGTCATGGTATGCTTCTCCTATGATATGATGATTTATGATTTAATTCACGCTTTATATGAATTATGAACATGAACATGAACATGAACTATACTTATGACTCTTTAAGGAGCTCTACTTAGTGTGAGTCGGGGTATGGGACTTCACTTATGCATTGCACAAGTAGACTTTGGAAAGGGGTTATGGTTTGGTATTCCTTATGCTATGAAGATATATCAATTTATGTATGTATGATTTGGATTGTTTCTAAGAGTGACTCTACTTGCTACAATCTATGAACATGCATGTTTCCTTGTCTACAAGTGTTGGCTATGGATAAGGTCAACATATGATATGCATGATTATGGTGGCCTAAAAGTGGTACTTAGCATAGATAGAAGTATGAGATATTGTCTATGCATTGCACAAGTATAGCTTAGGGTTGCTTATGAGATGGTTTGACTGTGTATTTACACTAATGTGCATGATGATTCTTAAAGTTGACAAATTGTATGGTTTCAACTAAAATGTCCTTTTTTGCATGTCTTAAGGATTTTTATGCATGGCTTCCATACTTGGTACATTTTATGCTAACCCATATTTTCTACATTTTTCTATAAGTGTAGGGCCTGGTTGTTGAGGTGTGCTTCCTTCTTGAGTAAAAGCTTGGATTGACTATCCTCCACGCTTTCGGTGAGTCCTCATGGTTCAAGGACAAGAGTTGTTCATTTCTAGTTTCTTCATTTCTTTCTCTTTGAGACTATGTTGTAAAGGGTTGTGACCGTTATTGATTCTACATTGTATTAGATGGTTATTGAGACAATGCCTAGACTTTGATTTTAATTTTATGAAAAGACTTCAATTGTAAAAACTTTTAATTCCGCATCATTTCTATTACTTATGTTTAAGATATGCTAAAGGCTTGTATGAGACCCCTTCAGGGTCAAGTACGCCGTGTTACATCTAGGGGGTACCCCTGGGTCGTGACACCTTCATGTGGTAAGCATCCCTTTGATGAATTTCCCATAACACCCAACTTAGGCTTTTAGCCTCAACTTTCACGACTTATGGTTCAAGGAGCGAAGGATTCAAAAGAGGGTTACTTTTTCATAAAGGATAAAGATTGTAATGTGGTTGCCAATAAAAAAGATTAGGCTCAAAGGGGACAACTAAGGATATATTTAGTTCCAAGGTGGGATTTATTTTAGGCCAAGTGGACTTCAAGAACATTAAACAAAGCCTAAGATCATTTCTTCAACAAAACTCAATCAAGACAAGCATTTCAAAACCAACCAGGGAAGTTCTAGGTGACAAAAGCAACACATGACATTATTTAACAACTCACCACACGTGACATGCAAATTAATCAAGATGGTTCAAAATCTTAACTTCCTTTTCAAAATACAAGTGGATTTGAGCATTCAAACTGCTTACGACTCAAAAGTCACAAAAATATTATGAAGAGCTGTCACAAAATGATTATAACATGCTCAACCTTTTAAAAATAGAGGGGTATTCTCAACACTATTTACATGCATGCCGATGTTCTTAGTACCAATCAAGTCAAAACCTTCCCTAAAAGATGATGATTTTGTGCTTAAGAAAGTCGTCAACCAATCCATTAAGGGGAAACCTCATGCATCTATTCGGGGTCGGCTAGTCAGACTTTGCTAGATCCAACATCCATTAAACACTCACAACCAATAAAAAATTTACCCTTAATAAAGTCGTCACTCTATCTATCATCGAGCATCGTCAACCCAAATCTTATTATCAAAATAGAAACAAAGAAGCTACAAACGATAAATCAAAAACTAGGACCAAACAATCCAACACAATATCAATAGAAACATCCATAATATCAAAGCCCAGAAAGGTAACACCAATCCAAAAAAAAAAAGTACTCCCGACAAGGCACAATCTCATTATGCAGAAACAATCAACAAAATAACTACAAGGAAGGCATGATTTCCTGTGAAATAATGGCACATTTGATGCTCAAAACTAAGGATTAGTGCTAGAACTTGAGTGTGTTTATGTGGATATGATGTGTTCTTTTAATTATTGAACAAATAAAACACTTGGACGTGAAAATAGAAAAAAGAAAGAAACTAAGCTGAAGTAAACACCACGGAGCCCCAGACGGGTCGTGGTCATGATGACATGCCATTTAAGGGCTTGTGGAGAGGAGGCACTTAAGGCTTCCAACTGCCTAAGTGAAGCGTGAAGACCACAGAGCCCTAGATGGGCCCTGGTCCACTTCATGGGCCGCCTGATGTCTCGTGAGAAAGAAAAATTGTTAAGCCTTGGATGGATAGGATCTGATTGAAGGCCACAGAACCATAGACAAGTCGTGTTTAGGTTGACAATGTGTGTAGATGTTCGTGGATTAGAGGCAAGAATTCCAGTTGCCACCCAAGTTAAGGCTCAACTCCATGGAGCACTAGATGGGCTGTGGTTCCTAAGATGGACCGTCTAGTTGCTCGTGAGGACTACTAGTGAAGGAAGCCCACACCATCTAAGTGTGGGACCACCAGAAGCTAGACGAGCCATTAGCTTGTCCGTGAAGCATGGCGACAGTACAATCCTACTTCGAGTAAGACTTATTTCTCCATAGCTATTTTAAATATTTAGGGTTTATTTTTGAACACTACTTTTTATCGTTCAAACTTGGTGACACCGAGTGCAAGGAGAAACATTAGTTTCCATATTTAAACACTTTGTTTTTGTCGATTACTTTGGATCAAGCTTTGTTTGGGATTAAGCATTGATAATGAAGATTCCTTTTAGTTTGCAATTATTGTAAGTTCTTTTACCATGCTTTCAATGATATCATTTGCTTGTTTATGAGAGGCTAAATGCCACAACTAGGATTGTTGGAACCATGACTAAAACAAAGTCACGAATTCAAAATATTAGTGATGTTTTGTTGTTATCTTCAAGTATTGATCTTACTTTCATCATGAGTTCCTTCTAATGAGTGCACACATTTGAACCTGCCTTTATTTACCATTTGTTCTAGACAAAAGTGATAGTTAGGAAAAAGTAAGAACCATTTTCCATTGACTTTTTATGAAGATTTGAGTTCGAGAGAAAAGAATATCCTTGACAAGTAAGCAAGGGTAAACAATCAAAATACTCTAACACCGAGAGGAAAAGAGTGAAATTCATCTAATTGGGCTGAGAAGTGATAGATGTGCCTAACTTGCTAGGAGTGTGTAATGTTAACAACAATCATTGCTTGTATACAAATTCGATAACGAACTAAAGGTCATGGGAATACAATCCTAGTCTCATTAATCAACTACTAAAATCTTGGAACTATTGTTGCTACTGATAAATTTGATACTAAATTCAACATTGGATACTTAAACAAACAAACAATCCAATATTACTTTTCCACATGTTACTTTCTTTTTGAAATATTAACCACAATTGAGCAAGAGCGTCAGTAAAACTATTTCGGTAGTAAATTCCCTGTGGGATCAATCTCAACTCTAGTAGAGTTCTATGATTTGACTTCAACCGTTTATACTTTTTTTTATTGAGGTGTAAGTTTTGGTGTTATCAAATTTTGGTGCCACTGCCAAGGAATTTTGTTTCAGAAATCCTATACTAGCGATTATTTTTGTTGTATTTGTATTTCATTATTTTACTCCTTATCTCTACCTGTGGAATTTATAGGTGAGTTGACTAGTGCATTCCAAACACCAGCAGTAATGGAGCACAACTGATTTCTTACGATCCCGTATTGAAAAAAACCATAAGGAAGATGTTGAACACAAAGGAGATCAAAGCTCAGAGGTAGAGATTGAGGCATGATACTAAGACCCATACTGGGGGTGCTCAACAGAATGTTAACGACCCACCTATGGTGGTTGAGGAAAATGAAGGAGTGGAAGAGATAGCTCCTCCTGAACACCAACCAATAGCTCCAAGGGGTCAAGCTTAGCAGTAGGCGTATGTGATGTTCGAAGAAGATGAATCAGAGATAGATGGAGCTGGAGCTACTGGATCTATAGTACTGCCAATGCTACCTCCAGGAGTGAAGTTCACCATCACTAGCACATTGATCCAACTTCTGAATCTAAAAGGGATGTTCAGAGGAACTAATGGTGAGGATGACAATAAACATCTGATGAACTTGGTGGAGATTTTCAAATAAGAAGAGATTCCTAGAGTCGGCCAAACTTGGGCAGAGTTTAAGGAAGCCTTCCAGGAGAGATTCTTCCTAGAAGCAAAAGAGGTGCAGATGAAATACGAGATAGGTTCACATAAGCACCTACTAGGAGAAGAGATGCATGACACTTGGTGACGATTTAGTCAAAAGCTGATTTTTTTTCCAAATCATGGCCTTACTGATATACATTTGAAACAAGTATTTTATAGATCGTTGAATTTTGTGACTAAACTTGTTGTTGATGTAATATGTGGTGGATCATTAATGAGCAAACCATTCCTTGAAGTTATTGTTATCATGAATGAAGTGTGAAAGAACAACCTGACACACAAGATATGCAGAGGTTAGAGAACTTGGGTTTACTTTTGAACTCTTAGCCGAACAAAGAAAGAGAGAAGAAGAAAGGAACCAAGACATGGCTCACTTGAAAACTCAGATGGACCTCATCATGAAGCATCTCACCACTGGTCAAGAAAAGGTAAATGCAGTGGGTGCGACTAACAGGTATGAAAAGCCGAATGTTGATTTTGATGAAGAGGTTAAGTATTTGAACAATCAGGGGGTTTTCAAAATTATAACTCAGGCATCCAAGGCTATAATTCTAGAAATCAAGGTCAGAACTATCAAAGAGATGGTCAATATGATCGACTAGGTAATGGAGAGCAAGGTAGCTGATAGAATAAGGAGGGATACAAGAATGAACACAGTGGTGTGTATGTACCTCTAGGTAATATAGATTGAGCAGGTAGTAGTTCCAGCAGTTCCAAGATGGAGGACATGTTAGCAAAGGTTCTCCAAAAGGTTGAATCTACAAATGTAAGGGTCAAAAAGCTGAGAAGTGACCTTTTCAGTATGAATCAGATTGTTGACTCACATTCAACATCTATCAAGTAGTTAGAGCAAATGCCAGCCTCATTAAATTAGAGAAAGAATGGAACACTACCTAGTGACACCATTCAAAACCCAAAGAAATATGGGAATT
Source organism: Solanum tarnii x Solanum tuberosum (assembly GCA_029582315.1). Lineage (NCBI taxonomy): Eukaryota > Viridiplantae > Streptophyta > Magnoliopsida > Solanales > Solanaceae > Solanum > Solanum tarnii x Solanum tuberosum. The sequence goes on along the minus strand of JAJONS010045243.1, from coordinate 21,149 downwards.
GCATGACAATCACTACGAGAAGTGGTAAAATAAATGAGGAAGGAAAGGTTACTGCTGAAGTTGTGGATGACTCAAAGGTAGCTAGGAGGGTAGAACAACTATCGAAAATGAAAGAAGCTACAATGGAGATAGCTTTACCTTTACAACAAATACCCAAACCTCCTTCTCCATTTCCTTAAAGGCTCAATAAGAAAGTTGAAGATGGAATTTAAAATTTTTTTTATATCCATGCTTTGGCAACTATTAGTGAATATTACTCTTGTAGAAGCTCTGGAGCAGATGTTTGTCTATGCTAAGTTCACGAAGGACTTTGTAACAAAGAAGAGGGCTACAAGTTTTGAACAAACAGATAATGTACACCATTGTAGTGTTATTGCTATAAGGTCCGTGGTTCAAAAGAAAGAGGATCCTGGTGCATTCACTATACCATGCACCATTGGTGCCTTCGAGTTCATGAAGACTCTATGTGATCTGGGCCGAGTATCAATCTGATGCCATTGTCCATATAAAATCAACTAGGGTTGGGGGCTCCAAAGACCACCGTCATGAGGTTGATGATGTTGATAGATCGGTGAAAAGGCATGTGGGTATTTTGGGTGATGTACTTGTTAAAGTGGAAAGTTTGATCTTCCCAATTGACTTTGTGATTTTGGATTGCAAAGTGGATTTTGAGGTTCCCATAATTTTGGGAAGGCCATTTCTGTCCACTGGAAAAGCCCTAATTGATGTAGAAAGTGGGGAGCTGAAATTTCGATTGAATAATGAAAAGGTAAAATTCAAAGTGTGCAGGTCAATAAAGCAGCCACACGATATGAGTGTGGTGTCTGTGATCGATATTGTTGAAGAGGGTGACATGGAAACATCCATAGAGGAGAGATTTGCTGTAGAGACACTGGCCGTAGTGATAATGAACTTCGATGAAGTCTTTCAGGTTGATTATGTGGAGACTCTAAATAGACTCCAAGGCATGCGGTCAGTTTCATATTTTCCCATGAAATTAGACTTGGACTTGAAAAATAGGTCAAATCCTCCAACGAAACCATCTATTGAGGAACCGCCTGTGCTTGAGTTGAAGTAGCTGCTTGGTCACTTGAGGTATGTATTTTTAGGCGAAAATGCCACTTTGCAAGTTATTTTGGTTGCAGATCTTAATGATGAACAAGTGCAAGTAGTGGTGAAAGTGTTGAAGAGGTTTAAGAAAGTAATTGGTTGGACTATTGCTGATATCATTGCGATACCTCCAGATATTTGCACTCATAAAATTTATCTTGAAGACGATTCCAGGCCGAGTATGAAGCAACAAATAAGGTTGAATCCATCGATGAAAGAGGTGGTAAAGAAAGAAATTATCAAGTAGTTGGATGCAGGGGTGGTGTACCCCATCTCTGATAGTCATTAGATGCACCCAGCGCAATGTGTTTTCAAAAAGGGTGGAATGACAGTTATGGCAAATGCGAAGAATGAGTTATTCCACAAAGGGCAGTGACAAGTTGGCGAGTGTGTATGGATTACATGAAATTGGACAAATGGACCTTGATAGACCATTTCCCAATACCTTTTATGGATCGAATGTTAGATAGGATGACATGGAAAGGGTGGTGCAATTTCTTAGATGGATACTCTAGGTATAATCAAATATCAATTGCACCAGAAGACTAGGGGAAGACCATATTTACATGTCTGTATGGCACCTTCGTGTTCAAGTGCATACCATTTGGATTGTGTATTGAACCAACTACTTTCCAGAGGTGTATGTTGTCCATCTTTACGGACATGGTTGAGGACACCTTGGATGCATTTATGGATGAATTCTCTATGGTAGGTGACACTTTTGATGTCTGTTTGTTAAATCTTAGTAGGGCACTACAAAGGTGTGAAGAGGAAAACCTGGTGCTAAATTGGGATAAATGTCACTTCATGGTCAAAGAAGGCAAAGTCCTTGGCCATAAGGTGTTAGAGAAAGGTATGGATGTGGATAGAGTAAAAATTGAAGTGATCGAAAAGCTTCCTCCACCTATCTATGTGAAAAGGGTTCAGAGTTTCTTAGGCCATATAAGGTTCAATCAGTGTTTTAGCAAGGACTTTTCTAAAATTGCACATCATTTGTATAAGTTGTTAGGAAAGGAGATTAAATTAACTTTTGATAATGCATGCACAAAGGCTTTTGAGTGTCTGAAAGCTAAATTGATATGAGCAAAATAGTCATTGGTCAAGATTGGTCAGAACCCTTTGAGGTGATGTGCAATGCAAGTGGTGTTGCCTTAGGAGTGGTGCTAGGGTAGAAGCGAAATAAGATCTTTCACCCGATCTACTATGAAAGCAAGACGTTGAATGGAGCACAACAAAAACACAATGTCACTATGAAATAATTGCTTGCAGTAGTGTATGCCTTTGAGAAATCCTGAGCATACCTGCTGGGAACTAAAGTGATAGTTCATATTGATCATGCAACACTGTGGTACCTAATGGTGAAAAAAGATGCTAAGCCAAGATTAATAAGATGGGTGTTGTTGTTATAAAAGTTTGACTTTGAAGTCAAAGACATAAGGGGCTCTGAAAATCAAGTGGCAGATCACTTGTCTATACTAGAGGAAGAGAAGAAAGAGGAAGTTGAGTTAGACATTGATGACTCATTTCTAGATGAGCAGTATTAGCCGCCATTCTTGATCTCATTCCTTGGTTTGCTGATTTTGCCAATTACCTTGCCAGTGACTTAATGCTTGAAGGGTTAACTTTTCGACAAAGGAAGAAATTTGTGCATGATGTGGGTAAGTAATCTTGGGATGAACCTTACTTGTGCAGGGTTTTTGCTGATAATATCATTAGGTGGTGTGTGCCTCAAGCTGAAATTCTGAGTATTCTAGAAGCCTGTCATTCATATCCAATTGGTGGACACCATGGGAGTACTCGCATTGCCCACAAATTATTTCCAAGCATATAGTATTGACCTACAATTCATCAGGATGTATTCGACCTGGTTAAAGGCTGTGATATTTGCCAAAGGCAGGGAGCCATCTCCCATTGTCATGAGCTACCTATGACTCCTATCTTGGAGGTTAAATTATTTGATGTTTGGGGGATTGATTTTACGGGACAATTTGTGAGCTCATTCGGGAAAAAGTATATATTGGTGGCGGTTGATTATGTCTCCAAGTGGGTTGAGGCTCTGGCCTTGGCAGAGAATGACGACAAGAGTGTTGCAGGGTTTCTAAAAAAGATCATTTTCTCAAGATTTGGCACACCTAGAGCTATTATAAGTCATGGAGGCTTATATTTCTGTAATAAAATGTTCAACAAAACTTTTGGCCAAGTATCGTGTGAAAATGCACAAAGTGGTGAAGCCTTATAATCCATAAACAAGTAGCCAAATAGATGTTTCAAATAGAGAAATAAAATCAATATTGGCGAACACAATGAATATCAACAAAACATATTGGGCAAGGAAGTTAGACTATGATTTATGGTCATATCAGACAACTTTCAAAACACCCATTGGTATGTCACCATATGAGTTAGTGTTTGGAAAGGCATGTCATTTGCCTGTAGATTTAGAGCACAAGGCACTTTTGGCACTGAAGAAGCTAAACTTGAGTTGGAGTGAAGAATCAAATATGAAACTTGAGAAGACAAATGAAATGGATGAATTTTTCTTGAGAGCTTATGAGATATCGACATTTTACAAAGAAATGATGAAGCTGTATCAAGACAAGTATATTGAGAAGAGGAGTTTCAGACTTGGTTACATGGTGCTATTGTTTAACTTAGGCATATGCCTATTTCCTAGAAAGATAAGGTCCAAATGGTTTGGACCATTCAAAGTAACCCAAGTGTTTCGGTCAGGAGCCATTGAACTTGAAAATGACAAAGGTGAGAGGTTCAAGGAAAATGGCAACAGAGTCAAGGCATTTATGGGATTTCCAGAGGAAGTGAAGATCGTTGAGGAATGCAAGCTTGATGATGTTTGAGTAAATTGTGCGCTACTTTGGAGGCAACCTAAAATGTAATTGTAATAGGTAGTTTAAATTCTCGTAATAGGTCACTATTTTTAGAGTGTCACACTGATTGCAGGAAAAGTTGGGAAACATCGAGACCTTGAATGTCCTCACGAGCTACCAAATGGGTTGTGGTACTCTTCATGAGCCACTTCACGGCCCGTGAACTAGCAAGCCAAAAATAGGGGTGCTCATTGGAAAAAGAGAAAAATGGTTCATAGAAGGGTTTATGGACAGTCTAACATTAGACAAATCGTTTAACCTCTCGTGAACTTGTAGGTAATTTTTATTGCTAAGTAATTATCACGAGTACTTGTACGGGCCGTGGTGCTCTTCACAAGCCACTTCACGGGCATTCAAGTTTAGGTCGGCATTGACGGACCCAACCGACCCATGCGACAATTACTTCAAATTCAAGGCTTTTAAAAGCAACCACAACACCAAAAGTTGGGTTCTTTCCCTTTTTATCCATTCCTAATGATTTATTTGGGGTAACTAAGATATTTCTATCATCTATATCAAGAGATCAAACAATCATTCGAACCCTAGTTCAATGTTTCAAGAAAATCTCAAAATGAAGTTTCTTCTTCTTTTTGTGTGAAGATTTGGGTTTTAATTTGAAGTAAGTTCTTCCTCTTTTACGAGATATAAGTTTGTTCTTTTAAAAACTAAGTGTAGAACTACTTTTATTGATCCTTTGTAGGGTATTACTGATTGTAAATTGATTGGGTGTGTTCATATGTTGTGGGCATAATTTGAATTCATAATTTTCCATTATAAGAGGTTGATATTGTATGTGGTTTGTGATGGGTGTATAAAATAAGTTGAAATCATGTTCTGGGAAGGGTAAGACAATTGTTTTTGGGGTGTTTTAAGGGTTTAATTTGATCATTGTTTGTTGTCAAGCATGTTGACTGAAAACCTGGCTTAAGTGTAAGTACACAACATGCTTCACGAACCCGCAAGGGTGCACGGGCCGTGAAGCTCGTCGTGAACCACACTTAGGTGGTTGGCACACATTGGTTCAGTGTCACGACAACCTAGACAACCCATGGTACCGGCTACAGACCGTATAGAGTGTCGATTAAAAAAAGTACCAAATATTTTTCTTTTCTTATTTTATTCTTTATTCATTGCGTGGCCCTTCCTAGTGATAGATTGAGTGACAACATTATTAAGGTAAGGCGTCACTTTATATAATTACACAGGGGAGGTTTGAGTACCTATTTGTGTGTCATTTGATATTGTGGATTCTAATGCGCTGTCTCTCAGCTACAATTTCACGAACAAGACGCAAGTCGGCTCCACCACACACCTCACCCTCTACTTCTCCCAAACAAAGCTTAAGTGCGGAGGAATCTAGTATCTTTGAGCTCCAGGTGAATACATAAATTTAAGCTCACTCTCCCCGGGCTACTAGATCTCGAATTGCCAGGGCTACTATAGAGAAAACTCCTTCCCACTCTAAAGAGGAAGGGGATGGTTCTGGGAGCGAGCAGGGTCAGATGATGAATCCTAGGCATCAACTAATGTCCCACTGAGTCGTTAATGTAATTTGTTCATTAGAGGGAGGCAAACCCAGTGACGCAACAACATCTCATTAATGTTTTAGCCGGATGTGGACCATTCCCGGATCGAAGGATATCTTTAAGAATGGCATACTACCCAAGTTCAGTGGCACTCGCGGGAGAGCAATTATCCTAGAGTCCAGAGTTATGGAGGCAGATGTGCAGGCTTTTTAAGAAATTTACAATCTGTTCAAACAACATCAGCTTGAATGGATGACCAGAAAGCCAAGAGAGTATGCATACCACTTGACCAAAGAGTTTTATGCCTCTTATGAAGCCTCTTCGATGAACTTCACTGCACACACTGAAATAACGAAAAAAGGGAAGAAAGCAGTCGCGACGACATGGCCACCACTAGCTGAGGTGGTTCTTCGGGGAGAGGTAGTTGATATCTCTGAAACCACTCTAAAAAGGTTTCTACATGGTCCCGAGTACACAACACCTAGTATAGTAGGTCTATTTGAGGGTCGGCACCATGCAGTGGCTAGTGAAGTCGAGATGGAGGATCGCGTCTGCACATAGAGTATTATATGGTAGATTGCTGAAAAGAGTGCTACAGAAGGTGAGGCGGCTGCACCGGTAGCCAACTCACAGGTGTAGATTACCAAGGCATCGCTAACATTTTCGGCAAAATTCTGGTGGGCAATAGTTCATGCACAATTGAAGCCAATGACTAATGACAACACTCTTTCCCTTTCACTTGCTTCCTTGGTAGCATGAATCATGGCTGGATACCCATTGAATGTGGAAAGAATAATTACTACGGAGATGCAACATTAGGCTTTGTATGACACAGTGGGTCTACCATTTCCTTGTTTGATAAAGAGACTTTGTATGCACGTCAACATACCACGTAACAAATTGGTGGAAAATTACTTAGAGGCAACAAAGTTCACCGCGGTGAAAAAGATAAAACATGTATGAAACCATCTATATGCTTCGAAAGAATAGTCTGTAGGAATTTCGGCACTCGTACCGCATGTTCCAGTTGAGCTTCCGAGAGCTAAGGGACGCACTGAGCAAGCTGATAGGACAACCCAGTGATTAGAATAATGTTATCAAAGACAGTTCATCCAATTCTAAGTGGCAACGATCGTCAATCAGTATATCACCTAACTAAATGAGTTGGCGTCGAATCTCACAGGGAGCGGTACGTGTTTCAGATTCGATTGTGAAGTATGAACATGGTCAAATCAGTTATAGGAATAAAAATTATCGAATAAAGACAACATTCAAATTAAGGGGTGACATGAATGTCAAATAGGGGATCTTGGTTTTGATTAATAGCTACAAACAGTCACAAACAATACGAATTAATAATAATGAGACAAATTCTTAGGATGTGATCGATTATAGGAAAATACAGACAAATGGGTAATTGTAACTATTAGTAAATAGCTAGATATTAGTGAGTAGGCTAGGCTATAGTGGAGGTAAACTTTCTCTCGAACAATTTACTCCAAATCAAGTGATTTCTTTCGAACATCAACAAGCATGCAAAATAAGAGCAACCCACATCTTAATCCATTCATTTTCTCGAGTTGAATGTGTGGGATTGGGTTTAGGATTCACTCTCTCGAGCTAAACCCAGGTTAACCCAATACCCACAAACCATCAATCAATAATTTTAGTTCTAAAACTTCTTTCTCTCGCAAGCCAAGAACATAATCATAGAACTGCATTTGCAACTACAATTCTTAAATTAAACCACAATTAATGATTAAACTGACTTCTGAATAGCATTTAAACTAACAATTAGCAATTCCCATAAACTAAATTAGCCCATAATCACATGATCACACCCACATAATTGGGGTTTTAGCTAGACATTATGAAAAAGTAAAAACAGTTACCAAATCCATCAATTGGGTAAGAGTAATTTTGTCTCTACAATGCTCCAATTTGAGGAATCCCAAAGACCCACTTCGAATTTTTCAAAAGTGAATTTCTTCAATCCTTCAAAGCTAAGGTAAAATAGAGAAAACTGTCTCTAAAATTGTTTTAAAAGTGTAATATGATAAGTGATTAATTACTACTAAACAAAATGTTCAAAAATGCATTTATAGTCGAAAAAAATATGTTGCGAAGAGTCACTCGGTGAAGTAAGTCGAGATCGCTGAACCACTCAGTGAGCCACCCTTTGGTCTCTTCCATCACCCTTTTTCCTTGGTACTCATCATCCTAAAGGTCTGTAACTTTGGGCGATCTATCTTGACTTCGTGGAATCACTCGGCGATCCGCCGACTGCTCTTTTTCATCGCCAACTTGGTTCTTTCCTTCGGGGCTTGGCAGACTGAAACTTTAGGCGGCCTGATGAGCTACTTGGCGACACGCCGAGTGCTCTTGGCGATCCTCAGGCTCACCCTTCTTCAAATCTTCAGCTTGTTTTGTTCCATTTTGCCTGTTAGTGTCCTTACTTTGTTCCTCAATCCATATAACTGAAAATCAAGGATTTAACATCAGTTATTGGCACAAATTAAGCATTTGAGGACACTAAATCTATGTAAACAAAGCCCTAAATGAGTTCAAATCTCGAACTCCTCAACACGCCTAACTTAAACTTTTGCTTGTCCTCAAGTAAACTCAAGTTCAGCAGTTCAACAAGGATGTCTGAAACAGTGCTACATAAGACTCAATCATGAATACACACAACAAGACTGAACTTACTCATGCAAGGATCAATTATGCACTCAAAGATTCAAATTTTGACTCACCATTGTCAAAGATTCTTAAGTTGACAATACTGTCTTCAAATGCAAGTTCAAGCTCAACACAAGTATTCAAATGCCCTCACAACAAAGATGATTCCATATTCACACACAATTCTTCAACAATTTATAGCTCTGGAATCACATATTACTCTGACACTCACAAAGATGAACACATGCATGACTTCACCCATAAGTTTGCCCTTATTTTCCAATCAACATTTGTTTCAACTCACTCAAGATCAAAATAGTCTTTTCAAGGTTTGTAACGGGGCTAAGTGTAAAGGTATGATTATTTAGGCTCAGTGGATGCTACCCTCATGAAATGTGGTCTGAACATCAGTTTTCTTCCTTTTCTTCAGCATTTTTACTCATGCTCAAAATTCACCCCATTATTCAACTTTGCGGACACCCCATTTCTTTCGCAACTTTCAAAACTTTATTTCACAACTTTATCATTCTTTTTCTTTTTCTTTCTTCTGTTCTCTCTCTTTTTTTATATGGTGGCGTTCCATCTTTTTAAAAACCATGGATCAAAGGGGGACTTCTTCACGCTTCTTGATTTACCTTCTCTTTTCACCACACCCCAAACTTAGGCTTTTGACCTAAGTTGGCTATTAAAAAAAACCACACTTCATGAGGATTATGGGTAAATGGATAAAGAAGGGTCACAATTGCATCAATTTTCTTTCGAGAAAAGGGTAAGGCTCAAAGAGGTTCAAGCAAGGTTCACACATCTCACAAGGTTGGCCACAAAAGAGGTATGTTGTCAAATTGTTTCACTCTTTAAATTTGTTGCCTAAGATCATTTCAAGAGCTTGCATTACTTAGTCAACCAGACCAACGTAGAATATTCTAGGTGTCACCATGCAAGGTTCAATGTAAGCTCATCACACGAGGCATTGGCACCAATATCAAACGAGACTCCACACTTTCACTAGTTTGCAATGTTCATCACAAGAGACACAATCAATAATCAACTAGTCACAACGAGATGCAAAAAGTTCACACATTGTCTATGCAACTTCATTTGACCTCATCGTAGTTGTGCATTTATTTTTGTTCTATTAAGAACACTATTCAAGTCATCGGTATTGATTATAACCGATACTCAAATTTGCACATGAACAATCAGATTCACACACAACAAGAAGTGGCAAAATTTTTGAGATGGGCCAAAAACTATTTTCATTCATAATAAGGAGCCATAAGCTCAAACATCTACAAGATAAGATCAACAAACAATTCAAACACAAAAACCCAAAATATACAAAACATAGTCAAAAGAGGTAGATATGGAAATACCTCACCCCCCACAAATAAAAAGACAGTTGTCCTGAAATGCAACAAATATGATCAGAAGTCAATAAAAACAACAAATAGGGCGGTAAAGAAAGATATTGTCTACAAAGTCGCTCCATCTATCGGGGTATCAATGCCCGGTGTAGCACTCTGATCCTGGGCATTAGTGCTCGGTGTAACAACAACACTGGCTCGACTAGAGCCATCCATGGATGTATTTGCTAATGAAATCTACACGGCTGACTGTACCATGGCCCCCTCAATCTCTATAAGGCCCTCATAGGTAGGCTCCTCATGGACACTGAGCTGCTTCTAATCAGTCTCAGCCTCAGACTCGGTAGCAGCCACCTCCTTAGCTCGAACCTCATCTCAGGTGGTAGTTGGAGGCACATCATCATCAGCTGGCATGTCGGGGTCTCCACAGTCCCAAAAATCATGGACATATCTATGGACTTCAACTAGTCCACGTCCATTCTCAACTCAGCAAATATGAATTTTAAGTCCATTACCTCATCAGTGGCCCCCTGGCCTCGCTCACACACTGTTATCCTTTCCCTAATTGCATCAATAGACACATTAAGGGGTGTCACAGCAGTAGTAAGGGCCCTCTCAATCATCCCAGGGACTGTGGCCTCAAACTTGGAGGCCGCCTATCAGCCAAATGGGTTAGATCCCCCATCTGTAGTATTGCAGCCTGGGTGAGTGGGGGTAGGGAAACAACATCACCAGCAGCAGACCTAGGGGGAAAGAGAGCGGTAGAAGAGCTCGGAGTTAAGGAAGGAGCAACACTAGAGATACCTGAAGGCCCAGGGGCCAGAGTAGGATATACTGCCTCTACATGTAAAGTTTCAATGTTCATAGCCGAGGAAGAATTCATCGTGGCTACCTTCTTCTTCTCAACTTCATCTTTCAAATACTCAGCCTCTATATGCCGAATATCAGTACAGGAGGTGGGAATCACTTCCACGTCTTTCTTTCCATCATGAGGCACTCAAGATCGTCTGCATAACTCGGTGATCAGCACTAGAAAATGGGCTGAAGTCTTATGCTGCCTAGCCCTCATGGCCATCTCTTGACAATAATCATACCCAAGTTAAGACTTGTCCCATCAATGATGCAACAAAGAAAAGCTGCCTTCGTATGGCGGAGGATAGACTCATTCTGGGACGACATGATAGTGCTGCTAATAAAGCCAAACGAGTACCTCATTGCTACATTGAAGTCTTTCTTTTCTATGGGCGCTCCAACCTCGATCCACCTAGGAGTACCATCAGATAACAGAGGAGCCAAACATTTTTTCAAAGTCTCCAATGACTTTGTATTGATCATGTATTGATAGTCATCTGAAATATTTTATGTACACTCCAGAACTGCATTAATATCATCACTATTACACTTCACTTTCTTGCCCCTGACGACCACATAGTCTACCGACTTGAATGTGGCAGCCATCCTCTTCCCTTGTGGCACTAGGGTTCCATAGGCAATGTAAAATTCCCGGACCCAATTAGGAATGTAAGGTCCACGAGGTCTAGTGAATATCTGGAACTTGTGGGACTTTAATGTGCTCCAGATACCTGGATATCTGTCTATCACTCCATCTGTAGACAACCTCTTCTCCTCTATGATGGTCCTCAATCCCTCAACCTTTAGCCTATTCATAGACTGGGGAGGAGGACCCTGTGCAGGTGGTGGTGGGAAAACAAATTGGTCTGTGACAGGAAGAGGAGTAGTGACCTGTGGTACCCGGATCCTAGATGGATCATGCATCATCTTGGAGCACATTTCAGCTCTCCGGGCTAATAGCAACTGATTGTCCTCAGGCTCAGAGATGACAACCTGAGGGTCCTGGTGCTGACCCTCACTCTTAGAAGTGGTGAGGTGAGTACACTCCATCACTGTCGGAGCTGACAGCTAGTGACTCAGGAGCTGGTGCCTTTCTTTTTCCTTTGCCCTTCCCACCTATAGTAGGATGTTTTGTGGCCTTCGCTTTGGATGCAGGTGCATCCTCGTTGATAGTGATTCCCTAAGCCCTCTTGCGGGGGGGGGGCATGTCTCGGCCTGCTACTTTTGGTCTAGCCATATCTGCAAAACACATCGGAAAATAGTTAGAAACCATTCAAGAAAAGTGCAGAATACAAGTTGCAGAAAGAGTCGCCGAATCGATCGGTGAGCCACCGAATAACTTTGGCTAGCCTGATTGGGCTCACCAAAAAGATTGCCTTGGAAATTTCCCAGAAAAAAGACAGGTCAGCTATATGCAGGGCCTTTCGGTGAATCACCGACACCATTCGGTGAACTCAGACTAGCCCACCAAAAGTTACAGTATATTTTAGGGGTTAGGGGAGCAGAAAGGGCGATCAAGAAGACTTTCGGCAAGTCGCCAAGTGAACTCGGCGAGCTCAAGCTTCTCGGCTAATGTTACAGAGCCAAACTCAACCAAACATGAAATTAAAGGCGATCAAGGGGGACTTTGGCAAACCACCAAGTGGTTCGGCGAGCTCGACCCAGCTCGCCAAACTGCCCAACGTGCCTTTTTTTCAACCCCGACTCCCAACATGAAACTCGCAGTCCCTGAAAACAAAATCAAACAACATACATTATCAATTAAGCCTAGACCCATACGACCCATTCCATCAGGGTACTTAGACTTCTCCCAGTTTAGCTAAAATTGGCCATTTGACAATTTTATCCCTTAATAATGACGTAAAACGCTCCATCATTGGGCAAAGCATCTCATTTAGCACAATTTGGGTTACTCAGACTTCACCCAACTAGAACCAACAACAATTTAACTCAACCCACAAGTTTATGATCTATTTAAAAGCACAAAATTCAGGAAATCAACAACGTAGGCAATTTTAGCACAATTTCAAGAATACGAAAGGCAAACTAGAACATATTTATGAGTTCAGAGAGGCCAACACACATCAATAACATTTAAACAATTGCATTTGAATTTAACCGCTAATTAAGAGTTTGGGGTTCAGAAAAACCAACCTTTAATGCCGAAATATGATTTTGTAACTCTAGGCGGCAATGAATTCCAACTCCGAACACAAGATCAACGACCAAAAAGTGATAGAATGCAAAAAAATTTAAAAACTAAAGTGCGGGTGTGATTGTATGAAGCTAAAAGTTAGGGAATATGGAAGAGTTTGGAATTTTAAACCTTTGGCCTTTTAAAAACCGTCTTGTTCGTGCCCTTTTGGCGATGCTAGTCATCGTCGTCGATCCACTCGGTGACACTCCGAGTGGTTAATTATCTCACCAAGTTTTACAGGCAGTAATTTAGGGGTCCAAACGGCTGATAAAGTCAGGATCGTTGAATCGTTCAGTGAGTCGCCGACTTGTCCATTGGCTCGCCGAGTTTTGCAGACTCCATCCTTATATTTTCTTGAGTCCAATGGTGGTCTAAGAGGGGCTCGCCGAACTTTTCGAGGAGTCATCGACTGGACTCTTAGCTCGCCAACATGCAATTTTCAAACACATTCCACACTTCAACCTGCACAATCAACATACGTTATTTCAAAAACAAAAATAAAGTAATAAAAACTTGGGTTGCCTCCCAAGAATCGCCTTAGTTAACGTTGTGGCATGATACAAGTACCCACTCAAATTTCATTCTTGGGGTTTGCCATAGTAACACTAGGCAACCCCTTTTTGTTTCTTAGGTTGAGATGGAATGAAATACGGCCCATTTAGGTCTCCAGTAGCTTAATAGATATGGAATGAGGAAAAATAATCTAATTTAGCATTGAGAACCCATCAAATTAACCCTCGGAGTGCTTGAAATCTAGGATGTGATCCCTAAAATTCATCATCTTTAAAGGAGGGTGGTCTACTTGGTTACTGTTGCTACCATAGACACTCATTTCCTTTGTTTTAAACAGCAACACACAAACCAAAACTATAAGCAAGTAATTCAACTATGACTAAAAAGAACAAAATTCAACTTTACCAAAAGAATTTCAAACAACACCATTCCCCGACAGTGACGCCATTTTCATAAGAATAACGCTATCAAAGACGCTTCATCCAATTCTAAGTGTCAATGATCGTCAATTAGTATATAACCCAACTAAATGAGTTGGGGTCGAATCCCACAAGGAGTTGTACGTGTTTCATATTCGATTGGGAAGTATGAACATGGTCAAAATCAGTCATAGGAATAAAAATTATCGAATAAAGACATCATTCAAATTAATGGGTGACACGAATGTCAAATGGGGGATCTTGGTTTTGATTAACAGCTACAAACAGTCACAAACAATACGAATTAACAATAATTAGATGGATTTTGGGGATGTGATAGATTATAGGGAAATATAAACAAATGGGTAATTCTAACTATTAGTAAATAGCTAGATATTAGTGAGTAGGAAAGGTTATAATGGAGGTAAACTTTCTCTTGAACAATTTACCCCGAATCAAGTGATTTCCCTCGAACATAAACAAGTATACAAAATAAGAGCAGCCCACACCTTAATCCATTCACTCTCTCAAGATGAATTTATGGGATTGTGTTTAGGATTCACTCTCTCGAGCTGAACCAGTTCAACCCAATACCCACAAACCATTAATCAATAATTTTAGTTCTAAAACCTCTCTCTCTCACAAGCTAAGAACACAATCATAGAACTGTATTTGCAACTACAATTAATGATTAAACTCACTTCTAAATAACATTTAAACTAAGAATTAGCAATACCCATAAACTAAATTAGCCCATAATCACATGATCACACCTCAAGAATTGGGGTTTTAGTTAGACATTATAAAAAGGTAAAAATAGTTACCAAATTGATTATCCATTAACTGGGTAAGAGTAAATTTTTCTCTACAATGCTCCAATTTGAAGAATCTCAAAGAATCACTTCGAATTTCTCAAAAGTTAATTTCTTCAATCCTTCAAAGATAAGGAAAACTAGAGAAAACTTTCTCTAAAATTGTTCTAAAGGAGTAATATGATAAGTGATTAATTGATATTAAACTAAATATTCAAAAATGCATTTATAGTCGCCAAAAATGTGCTGCAAAGAGGCACTCAACGAAGTAAGTCGGGCTCGTCGAACCACTCGGCGAGCCGCCCTTTGGTCTCTTCCATCACCCTTTTGCCTTGGTACTTAGCATCCTCAAGGTCTGTAACTTTGGGTGATCTATCTTGGCTTTGTGGAATCACTCGGCGATAAGCCGACTGCTCCTTTTCATCACCAACTTGGTTCTTTCCTTAAGGGCTTGGCACACTGGAACTTTAGGCAGTCTAATGAGCCACTTGGCAACATGCCGAGTGCTCTTGGCGATCCTCAGGATCGCCCTTCTTCATTTCTTCATCTTGTTTTGTTCCTTTTTGCTTGTTAATTTCCTTTCTTTCTTCCTCAATCCATATACCTGAAAATCAAGCATTTAACATCAGTTATTGGCACAAATTAAGCATTTGAGGACACTAAATCTATGTAAACAAAGCCCTAAATGAGTAAAAATCTCGAACTCATCACCCAGCCAACTGCGGGAGCGCAAACCCCACCATAATCACCTCACAGGCTACATGTACTTTCATGTCTTTGCTCACTTTATTCTTTGAGAGATTAGTCGCAAGGCAAAGGCATACTCATTCCATCTTAGACCAGGTAGTTGTAAAATTACCACAAGTAGTGCAGAGTCAGATGATGGCCGCAGAGAAACGTCTACGAGATGAACTCCAGCAAGAGCTGTCTACGCTAAAGAACCAGATGAACGGTTTAGAAGCTCATGTGAATAGCCGGCTATAGGCTATGAGCCCTATAGATGGTGCCGCTTTGAGATAACAAATGGCCAAAATAAAAGTGGACACTGCAGAAGTTTTGAAGAAGCCAGTGATTATGCATCCACCAGCTGTACTATATTCTTTGATGAATCTCTTTAGCATGCCCCTGACCATTCAGTTAGTTGATGACATCTAGGGATATTTGGCAAGATCGATGATTAATAAGAGAAAAGGGAAGGATATAGGCTTTGATCTGGAGAACAATGAATACTTTTGAAGAAAGAACAAAAGATGCAAAAGAAATCAAGAAAAGAATCCAGGAGAACGACAATGGAGAAAGAAGCTTTGGAGAAGTAACAATGTGATGCTATGAAGTCTGGAGTCTTAGGTAGTGAGCTTCATGCTCCTGTGGATAGCAGTCGTCTTGACCCAATATTTTCACCTGAGAGCACACCTATTGATAAGGGTGCGAACATCACTCTGACTCCTTACGCCTAAAGCATGACCCCTCCTCACATCCCTTGTGTTTTGTACTTTGAGGGAAAAGTTTCTTTTGTTGGGGAGGGGGTGGTTGAGCAACCTTCCCTTAGTTTTTAGTGCATGGAGGTTTGCTCTTGCGTCGGAAATTCTTTGTGTAATTTAAAAGTTTGTTATGTTTTTTGTTTGTTCTGATGTGTGGATAATCGCTAGCAATAACTAAATCTTATGTTTTGTTTGGAATATTAAGAAAGTTGTCCTAATATGATATTTGACTATTAGGCTCTTTGTGCAACATCTCATGTACATGTGTGTTTATCATTGCTAGCTAGGACATAAATTGGTTGACTAAAGCATTGAAAGTGTAAGCATGTGCTATGTGAGTGTGAGGTTTGTTTAAAGTCTAACGGTGTAGGTAGAAGTTAGAACTTGCCCACGTAGTCTTGCTAAAATAACTAAATAACTGGAGAGGAAGTGATCATAGGCCATTTTTGTATTATGTCCGGTTAAACAAAAAATAACTACCAAATTAAATCATGAACCCTTGAACCCCATTTGGGCCTTGAAGCTTATCACCCTATTAATATCGTATCCTTGGTTCTCCGAAGGCATGATTCCACAACTCAGGCCAAAAGCCTAAGTTGAGGGTGATCATGAGGTGAATAAAAAATGTGAAAATAGCTTAGAATCGTATACTTGGTTATTTCGAAGGCACGAAACCACAATACATGTTTAAATAGGTTTAGTGTGTATGGTCCAAGAAAATTGTAGTTATATAAATAAAGAAAGAAAAGAATAAAAAGAAGAAAATAAATTATGAGTGTCGGGATGTGCTAAAGGAAAATAAGTTGGAACCACTTGAATAAGAGTTGTGCACTATTAAGAACTTTGGAGAATCATGGTAATCTAGTAACTCTTAGGCCAAATGTTCCACTCCTTAGCTCAAGCCAACGTTACAAGCCAATAAAAGTCCTATAGTGATCCTATTCTGGTTATTTGATAGTTGAAGCGTAGAAAACAAGGGCAAGCCTATGGTCTGTATACTTGCAGTGTTAGAAGTTCTTTGGGAGAGTGAGAGTATTTTTCAGTCACAATTATTAGGTGTGAGGGACTTCTTTATTGTCAGGGAACTATGTTTTCATTTGATAGTTGGTTGTGTTAGCTAATGGTTGGTACTCGCATAACCATGACCGACTGTGCGTAATGGGATGTTATCCATTTATCCTTGCTTATGAGATAAATGATTTTGGATAAGATTGTTGTTGAGATAGCTGTTGCGTATTTGTGATGTGTCTTTCTTTTAATGTCGAGTGTTGTCTTTTTCATCGCTTTAGGACAAGCAATTGTTCTTAGTTGAGGGTGTTGATGTGCCTTGAAATCTTTGCACATTTGATGCTCAAAACTAAGGATTAGTGTGAGAACTTGAGTGTGTTTGTATGGATATGATGAGTTCTTTTGATGATTGAATAGGTAAAACATTTGCATGCAAAAGATAGAAAAAAAGAAGGAAACTGAGTTAAAGTAAACACCAAGGAGCTCTAGACGGGCCATGGTCATGATGAAGAGCCATTTAAGGGCTTGTGGAGAGGACACAAAGAAGGCTTAAAACTATCAAAGTGAAGTGTGAAGATCATGGAGCCTAGACAGGTCGTGGTCCACTTGACGGGCCATCTAAGGGCTCGTGAGAAAACAACAGTGTTAAGCTTTGGAGGGCTAAGTTTTGATTGAAGGCCACGGAACCCTAGATGAGTCATGGTTGGGTTGTTGAGGTGTGTAGATTATCGTGGCTGAGAGGCAAGAATTCGAGTAGCCATCCAAGTTAAGGTTCAACTCTACGGAGCACTAGATGGGCCGTGGTGCCTAAGATGGACCGTCTAGATGCTAGTGAGGACTACCAGTGAAGGAAGCCCACACCGTCTAAGTGTTGGACCAAGGGAGGTTAGACGAGCCATTGGCCTGTCTGTGAAGCGTGGCGACAGTACAATCCTACTTCGAGTAGGACTTATTTTTCCAGTAATATTTTAATTATTTAGGATTTATATTTGAGCAATACTTTTTATCATTCGAACTTGGTGACATAGAGATCAAGGAGTAACGATAGTTTCTATATTCAAACACTTTTTTTTTGTCGATTATTTTGGATCAAACTTTGTGATTGTGATTAAGTGTTGATAATCAAGAATCTTTTAGTTTGCAATTATTATAAGTTCTTTTACCATACTTTAAAATGATATCATCTGCTTGTTTTCTTGAAATAATGAGAGGATAAATACCATAACTAGGGTTGTGGGAACCATGACTAAAACATAGTTACGAATTCAAAATACGAGTAATGTTTCATTGTTATCTGCAAGTGTTGATCTTATTTTCATCATGAGTCCTTTCTATCGAGTGCACACATTAGAACCTGCCTCTATTTACAAGTTGTTTGAGAGAAAAGTTATAATTAGGAAAAAGTAAGAATCATATTCCATTAACTTGTTAGGAAGATTTGAGTTTGGGAGAAGAGAATCTCCTTGACAAGTAAGAAAGGGTAAACAATCAAAACACTCTAAGACTGAGAGGAAAAGAGTGAAATTCATCTAATAGGACTGAGAAGTGGTAGATGTGCCTAACTTCCTAGGAGCGTGTAATGTTAACAACAATCATTGCTTGTATAGAAATTTGATAATGAACTAAAGGTCATGGGGAACACAATCATAGTCTCATTAATCAACTACTAAAATCTTGGAACTATTGTTGCTATTGATAACTTTGATACTTAATTCAACATTGGTTACTTAAACAAATAAACAACCCAAAATTATTATTTTTTGCATGTTACTTTCTTTTGGAAATATCAACCACAATTGAGTAAGAGCGTCAGTAAAACTATTTCTGCAGTAAATTCACTGTGGGATCAAATCAACTCTAGTTGAGTTCTAAAATTGACTTCGACCGCTTATACTTCTTAATTGATGTGTAAGTTTGGACATATCAAGGTACCCCCAACTGAAAATGAAACTGTGCCCTCATAGTTTAAATATTAACAGAGAATAGGAGAGACTCCATGAACTGTATCACTTTATAATCGAGCTAGTAGGAAATGTGAGATCCTCCTCATCCGAAGCACTAGTATGACATAATATTGTAAGATTTCCCATCATCTTGCTCATGAACTTGCTCTTTGATTGCTCATTCTCTCGAAATGTCCTCTGCCTCTGCTTAATCTTGCCCTTCCTTTGACTCAAATGCTCAACCTTGTCCGATATCACCTTCTGTGTTACAGCTACATAAGCAGTTGTAGGTAGAGAAACACCCTCTCAGGTGGGGGCTCCAGATGAGCCAGAAGGAATATTCACCATCCAGCCTCTGACCTCATGGATCTAGGAGGAGAGGTGCCTCATGGTAGCTAGTCCATACTGAAGAGGCCTTGTAGATGTGGAATCACTAGATGCAGACAATGTCTCAGTGAACTAGCAAAACTCAGGAGCATCCATATCAATCTTCCTTTTTTTGCTCCCATCTCCCTATCTTCCCTTCTTGTTCAAAGGGTGAATCTCCTTTCTTAGTTTCTTCTCCTCATCTGTAGTGCATTTTACCACCCCACCATCATAGCACAACCTAGTAATATGAGATGTGAAAATGATACACTTGGCTCTCCCCTGAGCCAACTCAACAATTTGGTCCATAATCAATCTCCCAGTATTAATCCCGATGCCATCCATAATACTAGCAATACACACAATTCTAGCTAGTGTCACCTTAGTGTCATGGGTGGAAGGAATGATCTGAGCACAAAAAATGGATAGCCAATACCTGATCTAAGTAGTTAAATCATGAGAATCTACCCCTCGGTTCGATGTAAACCACTCTGGAGGCTCACGGCCATTAATTTTGTCGACATGCCTCTAGCTGCCCAACTCTTTGTACTGGTTTGTGAGTCCCTCATCATCAACATCTTGGAGTCTATACAATGCATTTATGATAGCCAGACCAAAGTGGACTTGAACACCTGAGATTGTGATAACCACCTCTCCACCAAAGTCCATCTCAAGGGAATCGGTATAAAACTCTGC
This sequence comes from Solanum tarnii x Solanum tuberosum, assembly GCA_029582315.1. Taxonomy (NCBI): domain Eukaryota; kingdom Viridiplantae; phylum Streptophyta; class Magnoliopsida; order Solanales; family Solanaceae; genus Solanum; species Solanum tarnii x Solanum tuberosum. Next base: position 1,298 of record JAJONS010045243.1, on the reverse strand, counting down.
CCCTAGAATATGATAGGCCTTGATATGGTCATTGCTGAAGCAGATCCATCCACTAGCAATCAGCCAACCATAGAAGTTCGGCATCCCATCCTCGATCTTTTTAAAGAAAATTCCTTTTTCTTTCACTACCTCGCGGCCCAAAAACTAATCATATTTACGGGCACATATTGCTAATATGAACCTGCTCTCATCATAATACTCTTCCTCCTCAACTTTTGGAGTCATTTCTTGATCATTCAAACTGGTTTCGAAAGCCTCTTTACACAAAAAATACTACAATCGAAGCCAACATGTTAAAATTTCTTGAGGACACTTAAAAATATATATTATGAAGTATTTAAGCCAAAGAAATTATCAAAAGAAATATTGAGCTAAGCTATGCTAGGGGTGGGAAATAGGTAGATTGGATAGGATTTGGATGGATTGAATATGTATTAAATTAAAAGGGATTGGATCACAATCCCCCCATATAAAATATGGGTAAATATGAATTTGGTCAAATATGATTTGGGTAAAATGGTTGTAAGCAACTTTAATATCCTAAAGCCAAAAACTATTAAATCAAAGCTAAATTGTTAATACCTCAACCCATATCATCCCACCCTACCCCTACCCCCCACAACCACCTCCCCCCCAAAAATATTTTTATAAGTTTTTATAAAAAAAAAATTGATTTTTTTTTGCCAACCCCTACCCCCGCTACCCCCACCTCTCCCCACCCCAAAAAACAATTTAACAAAAACTTAAAAAAAAAAAATTGAATTTTTTTTGCCAACCCTACACCCCACCCCAACCCAAGACACCTCCCACCCACACCCAAAAAAGTTTTATATCAATCTCCACAAGATTTTTTTTTTTTGCCCAAACCCCAACATTCACCCCCAATTTTTTACCTTATATTTTCAAAAACAAATATTGCCATTAGGGATTTTTATGATAAGTGAGTGATATATGGGTATATATGGATTCACAGGCTTTCCATTCATCCATGTTTCTATGAGCTTAAATAGGTTGAAGTCTATATTTACCCATTTAATAAAAATTGAGTGATCCATTTTGCACAACCCCTTTAGATCGTTCTATTCGTGCTTGAAAAACGACCCCATCGGTCCGCTCCTTTTAATGGACATTCTTAGCCGTCCTCCGAGGGTTAACACCCCATAGATCAGATCCGATAGTTGTTTTAATCTGAATATTTCTTTAATATTATTTATGATATATTCTAGATATAACATATCTTGGGTTTCTTGGTACATATATAAATTTTCCGTCATTAATTGTTCTAATAGTTTTATATC
>JAJONS010045242.1:0-47292 GCA_029582315.1 Solanum tarnii x Solanum tuberosum | reverse complement strand
AAAATATAAATAAACATAAGAATTAGTCAAATAAATTCATAAATAAAAATTATATTTATATAGCGTAATTTTTTAATAGAAAAATATAAATAATTATCATAAAAATAAGAAGTAATGAATACTAGTATACATGATATTAAAAATAATGTAAATATACATAAATGTGAAAAATGATATATACAAAGGGTTTAAAGGGATATAGTAGTCATTTTCCTATTCTATCCCGGGATAAATTATCCCGGGATTACTATACCACCAAATGGGAGGGGTAACTTATCCCGATACTAATTCCTAATCCCGGGATAAGTTATCCCAAGCTTTCCAACCAAACAAGGAAATAAAGGCTACTTAAAATTTATCCCGGGATTAACTCTCCCAATCCCTCACACCAAACAACCCCTAAGTAATTAAGCTCCTATCTCGCCCCTATTTCTTATGGGGCAATGAAGTTTGAGAAACATTTTTTTGTAATTGTATTCGAAACTTAGAGCCTGAAAAAACAAAATGGGGAAAAAGAAAGAACAAAAGTCAAAATAGACCAATGATTTTTGAATGGTTTTCTCCATAACTCAATCTGAAATTGAAATGCATGTAACAGAATATCTCATAGCTCATCAATGGGAACTTTTACATAACAGATTTAGCCATGGCAAACTCTACTAGACGATGGCGACTTCTTGTTAATTTCTCATCTACAATTTGGCTTAGCCATTAGAAACATCAAGAGGCTCTCTGTCTCTTTGTGCTTTTTAGAGTTGCAACGAAATCATCATCTGAGTCTTCTTCAGAAGAATCATCCTTAAGCTTCCGTTTCTTTGACTGCTGCTTTGATTTAGCTCCAGAATCTGGTGTTTTCTTTTTCTGTGTGGATAACGAGGTTGAGGAGGATGTTGTCTTCTTAATAGTAACAGACTCTGTGGTCTTTTTCACTGTCACAACCGTTTTCATAGGTGAACCAAGCTTTAGCTGCTGGGCCTTCTTTTGTTTCTTCTCAAAAACTTTCTTCGCCAAGTCCTTGGGAAGCAAACCAGACTCCATCATCCTGAAAGAAGAACAGTAACATGATATAACTACTTGAGTCCAACTGCAAGGAACAGTTGACGTAGCTTTTATAACCATAATGAACGACCCTTGATTTGATTGTTAACAGTTGCAAGCAGACATTTTGAAGAATAAGGATCCATCAAGATCCTTTCGGTAGCATCACGGATGGTCAAAAGGGCTGATGAGGAGGAACCATTCATGCATAGACATTGTTTGGCCAGCTTTATTAACATTTATAGACTGAGATAGCCACCAAATTCATTAGAGAAACTAGTTCAATTTATATTACTTCTAATGCTTGTTTGGTGATCAGGGTGGATTTGGTGAGACAAAGGGAAGAGTGACAATTGGTATCAGGGAATAGATGAGCAACATCAGACATAGTTTTTTAGCATCAACACACAGTGGAACTCAAGAAATTGAGTGACGTTTAAGCATGATAATGCAAAGAATGGGCTAAATAGTTTTGTAGTATGTTCTGCAACAGGACAGTGATAAGTAAGCCGTGAGATCTTGGTTGAAGTAATTGCAACAATATTTCATCAAAATCATGTTGAATACGCTGACTAAACAGTCTAAACTCACATGCCTCTATATTCTCCATCAGTTAAATGAAGAAAAGATGCTATCGATCTTCCCAACTATCATTCTTTACGCATGCAAAAGGCATATGATTGAACATAACAAAACAGTAAACAACAACCAACAAAGTTCCACAGAAAGCTCTCATCTTAAGCTTCAGACACATTAATTTGCATTATAACCACTACCAACACTCGTTACTATCACAAATTATTCTTGGTGGCAACTTTAACTTAATCCCCCAAGTACTCAATGTAAAAGCCTGTGCCCAGTGACACAGTGCTTTGCACAAGGATGATACTAAACCATAGTCAATAAGTGGGAAAATGCACTACCAGAAAAGTTTTCACCTTACATATGTCACAATTTCAGTCAGAAGTCAGCTGAACTCATCATATAAAGTGTCAAAAGGTTGAAACAATCCATTTTCTCATTCCAGACAGAAGTTTGAATGAAGTTATAACAAAGCTTATATACTTTTAATTTCATTTCTTCCTATGTTCAAATCAACACTTGAGATGATTTCTGCATATTCAAACTAAAGTAGATTTTTTCCTATAACAAATCTAAAGTAGTGCATTAGATGATCATAGCAAGCTTAACCTCTTAGATTACGACTAATGTGGCCAAATACGTATTGTACTTAACTAAGCGAAAAGGGCCAACTCAAGATGCAGATTCCTTGTCCAATGGATACTTGCTCAATTAGCAACTTCACTAAGCATCTCAGTTGTAGACGTACAACTTATATCATGCTGATGCTTCTTTATTTAAAAAAGGGATAAAAACGTGACTTGTATGTTTACGAATGAGGGCTGTTCTTTTGACATAGAACTGCTTACTTCACATGTTTCCCTTAGCTAGTCCCAGCCCATTTGCACTTCCATGCACATTGACATTCAAGCAACACACCTCGTATTTCCACCATCTGTTGTACAATAAGCAAAAATACACAATGCAATCAAAGGGGCACCCAGATACAAACAGAATTTTCTCACCCCTACTCTTCTTTCAGTTTGATAATGAATAGATCTAAACCACTAGACTAAGAATAGTTACTCATCCGACGAAACATATGACTAAATGAAAGCATGAGCTAATACAGAAGCATCAACCAGGTGAATAACACACACTTTGTTAGGACAAGAACGAAATTTGACCTTTAAGAGCATAATAACATTCAAGGTTCTCTTTTTCAAGCAATCAGTAACTCAAAGAAGATAGAGACAGCTTCATGTATCATGATATTCATAAACATAAACGACAAAGAGAGTTACGCACGAGTAACTTATCCAAAATCATTTAAAAGGGAGAATGTTATACCAGATAGCTGCTAGTTCACTTTCTGGCACTTGCTGATACAAGGATTCATAGAAAATCCTTAAAGGGTCTCTCTGAAAATCAAAAAATGTAACATTACATCAGATTAAAACCCGAAAAAATTGTTGTTTTTTTTTTTGCAAATGCATTTTTGGAACATACTTCCTCAGGAGCGTCTCTCTTTTGTCCAGGCAAGTCATAAACTTTCTTTTCCCTCTTCTTAACAATGGTGACTCCATTTTTGGTTCCTTTCTTCTTATCCTCTTCCTCTTTCTTTACAACTTTCTACACAACAAACCCAATTAAAAAACCAACAAATCAAACAGTAAAATAACAAAAATGCACAAAAAAAAAATACCAACTTTATCAGTTTTACTCGAACTTTTCTTCGACATGGGTGAAGGTTCTTCCTTCTTGGGCTTAACATTCTTAGGACTCTTTTTCGAAATGGGTTCTTCAAAATCATCATCTTTTTCTTCTTTCTTCATCTTAGCATTTTTGGGAGGCTGAGATTTTGAACCGCCATTGTTGTTAGGTTTCTTTTTGCTGTTCAGAAGAGACCCAATGCTTTCTCCGTCATCACTTTCCACTTTCCTCACTGGCTTTGAGTCTTCAGACAACATTTTCAGGATTCAATTCGAAAAAATCAGCTGTAAAAATGGTGAAGTGTGGAGGGTTTCTCAACGAAGAAGAAGCTTTTGGTCTTCTGGTTAACTGGCTTTTAATTTGGGCCTAACACAACATTCGGGTTCTCGGGTTTTAAGCCCAATACGGAGGAAATGGGCTAAGAATCAGAAATTTTAGATCATTATTTAAGAAAAAATTGTATATAAAATACAGAAACCCCAATAATTTGGGTGTTAATTACATCCTACCCCAAAGTTTCTCAAATTACAATAATTTTGACTTTTTAAGAACTCGCAGATATATTGCTCATTCATCCGATACAATAGCAAACAATGCATAAGGTTTGTATCAGATATATAATTGTAAACCAAATTTATATTGATATAGATTTGAAATAATTAGGATTATGTATCAACAATAACATTTGTATTAGATACATTGTACACAAACAAAGTTGACGTATGTATCCAGATGTTAAGAGAGAAAGAAGGAAAAAAGATATTTTAATTGTGATCTAAGAAAAATTTAACTCGTATTCCCTCTAGTTTGTGTAAGGATCCGTGGTGAAACTAGAAATTTTGTTAACAATATTTAAAACTTTAATACACATCTTCAAGAAATTGATTTTGATCCATATACACAATATTATTTTTTATATGTCTAATATAGTATTTTGACAAAAGATATTCAAGTGACCACTCATATTCCAACCATTCTACTGCTACCCTGTTGTCTGCCAATAAAAATGTCAAAGTTTTTTTTTTCTTTTTCACCAAATAGCAAAGTTGTTGGATGAATCAAATGCAGTCCACCATCTCCATGTAGATGGTACTAGAATTCAATTATTGAATAGGTCCCTTTTTTATATATATAAAAAAAACTTTAAGAATTAAAGTGGAAAAGATATACATATTTGGTTCGTTATATATGTATGACACAACTTTAAGAATTTACTATTTGTTCCTTTTATTTTAAAAAATAAATATGATGAAGTTTCCAGTTCATTCAAGAAAATGCATAAGCATATTATACCACAAATTTTTAAAATCTTTTATTTTTTCTTTAATTTTATGTCAAGTCAAATGATATCATATAGATTAAGACGAAGATAATATCAATATTGATTGAATGCACTTGGAGATAGCAAAACCAATAAGCATAAAACAATAATGTGTAGATTTCAATCAATTGTCTAAATCAAAACAATTCATTTCATTTCATCCACCAAAATTATTATAAGTGGCACCATTTAAGCTGCCCAACTCATTGTTATAATATTTTGCATTAAATTTTAGGCTAAAGTTTCTTCATTATTGGGACCTAGATTTTTCTCATGTACCTTTATCATGCTTTAACATTCAATTCTTTAGGGGTTAGTTTGGTTTGAGAACAAATCAGCCACATATTATAATGTGAGAATTATAATAAGAGAATTAAAGAAGATGAAAAAAGATTATAATTATTATATTTATACTTTCTATTTTTGAAGGCAATCATAAATTTTTTCTGCGATAAATTCATAAAAGCCGTCTTGTAAGTCAAAATAATACGTTTGCGTTTTTGCATGCATGCCATTTGTCATCAAATTTGTTGTTCAATTTTCAAATATACAAAATTAAGGCGAATAGTGATGAAATCAATCAAATATATTGATTTTTGGTTCAATTACCCTACATACGTATGATAAAATCTATTCAATTGAGGAAATAGTTTAAAACTTTAAATTTAATATTTGTTTATGCACTTTCCTAATGGAAAAGGATCGAATTTTAGCCTCTTTCACCAGTGATACATCCCATATAATTAATATCAAAATTTCGGTTTAAATTTATGTAAGTTTTTTATTAATATCAATATAAAATAATTAAATGAGATAAATATAACTTTAAATTTATATCAAAGGACCTCTCTTATAATTTTATATATCCTGAAGTAAATACACCTTGTCCCATAGCACGTAACACCACTTTGTTGAAATCTTTAAAAGTATCCATCGATTATAATGTGAGAATTATAAAAGGAGAATTAAAGAGGATGAAGAAAGATTATATTCTCGTTATACTTTCCGCGTTTTGGAGGTAATCATAAGTTTTTCTGCATCGATGTCTTTTTTTAGGTCAAATAAACACGTTGTACCTTTCTAGGTAGATTTGTCATCATACTTGTTACTATTCAGACGTATGAATTTAAGGCAATTTAACTAAATATATTGCTTTGATTCAATTATCTCTTTGAAATTATTTACAAAAATGTATAATAAAATTGTATTCATTCGAATAAATGATCATCTGAGATATTAACTCATATGTTGCTTTCCTAATTGAGAACAGATGAATTTTAGCCTCTTGAGTGGGTGTAATATTTTGACTTTTGAATTTATCTAAAGTCATAATTTTCGATCAATACCAAGTATGAATATATATATCTAAAAAATCACTAAAATATCAAGGAATATTATATTTTTGAACTCATAACTTTAATACAGTATAACTAGTATAACATATATTACGAATTTTAAAAATGAAACCTATTAAATTTAAATCCTAAATCTAACTGTCTCTATTTCTATAATGCTCAGACACTTTCACTTCCCAAATAATCTATCATAATTATATTATATAGTTTTATAGTTTAATCAGTGGGTATTAAGATGGTGATTAATCAGAATAACGTTAGACTTAATGGGCAAGTAAATGGACCAATACCTTAGTTGTGAGACACCAATTATACTGATTTTTTTTGTAACTTTACACAATAATGATCAAAAAAGAATATATACTTTGCTTTTTGTTTATTTGCCCATTTGCTTACTATCATCTTCGAATCAATCCCCTTTTCTCAAAGTGTAAGAATCGAAACAAAGAAAGGACGGTTTTCTATTGATGGAATCCAAAAAGGCAGAATTTATACCATAGCCTATGATCACACCAAGTACGAATATTGAATTTAAATTTAACGGGTTCAATTTTAATTTTAAGGTTTTCGATATTGAATTCATCATGTTATGGTTCATATCGTACAAAATATTGAGTTCAATTTGATCAAAGATGTGGAACTAGCTTATAATTTACGAGTTCGTGAACTTAATAACTTTTGTAATGATCATTTATATGTATTAATTAAGAATTCCACTAAATATTTTGTTTTGACTTTAAATTTAGGTATTATTATCTATTAACTTGAATATATATTCCGCATGTAAAAGCTACTCATATTACCAATCACAAATTCAAATACAAGAAGAAAGTTGTGGTAGCCTTCATAATGAATTCTCAAAAAAAACGTGAAGTTGCTACGGAAACCAACACTAACAATACCATATTCAGTATAATCTCACAAGTGGAGTCTAGGGAGGATAACGTATACACAGACCTTATACTCCTACCTCGTAGAAAATAGAGAGGTTGTTTCTAATAAACTCTCGACTTAAAATAAAGCATTTTCAAACTTGCTGTAAAAATTCATAAATTTTAAATTCTGAATCCGCCTTTGATTAGATCCCATCCAAAGTAAAGCTCCATCTGTCTCTAACCACAAGGCAGACACCACCTTTCTTCCTCTATATATAATCACATATTCCTCTTTGCTCCATATAGTCCTTCAAGAAAACTAATTTAAAGAAGAAGAAAAAAACCATTCTTATTTAAAAAAATAAGAATTATATTGATATCATCATGGGTTGGTTCATAGGAGAAAGAAGAGGAGTTAGTTGGAGAGACCAAACTCTAGAATCACTATCAGCACCTCCATTAGCTTTGATAGTTTTATTTGGCTTAGTAATTTTCTTGATGTCTATGTCTACATATTCAGAATACAAAGCAACAGTAGAAAAATCAAAGGCTAGTATGAAGCTTATGTCTTTCTTATTACCTTTTCTTATCATACTTTTGGTCTACATAATGATTGATAGTAATAGATGGTTTTATCCTTATGGAGGAGTTACAAGGCCAGTTGTCTACCATTTGGCTAGCCAAGAAGGTGGATCTCCTTGGGGAATTGCTTTGCTTTTGGTGTTGCTTTTGGTCATGGTTCATTACCAAGATTCATTTCAATCTACTTGGTTTCGTATGCTTTGAAAACATGTTCGATACTGAGCAAAGGCGGATCCAGAATTTACACTCAATGAGGTTCAATATTTAGTTTTTTATTTTTGCTTGGGTGGTAGCTTGTACATAATTAGGATTAGGTATATATTAGGATTAGTATGATTAAGGTGGAACTGTTTTTCATTTCTTTAGATAATTTTAGAGAGGTAATATTTGGTTTTCTGAGGTAATATAATATATGAATCGTTATGCAGTGAGTGATAATATATGGATTGTTATGAATGTATTGTTTAATGTAAGTGTATTTTTATCTTCTAATAATCTTATCTGCATATTGATAATATATGGTCTTTAATTTTTTTTCCTCAAATATGATGATATTTAATTTTTTGCCTCTATTACTCACTTCATAAAAAAGTGTTGGTCAAACTTGTTCGCCCGGTAAGATATAATTTGTGTTATATTATAATTCGTAAATGCTCATTTAAGAAAAATTTGTGGGTCAAACTTGTTATACCTTGTAAGCATAACTTGTGGCATGTTATCATACGAAAATTAAACTTATGCCCGTTCAATTTTTTTTATATTTTTTGTCAATATCATGAGTGTTTTCGGCCTTTATTACTGATGACCGTGGTGCCCAGACCGTGTTTCGTGCACCTTGACTAATTCTACAGATATCTATCACCTCGACTAATTCTACGAAAACCTCCATCTTTACCCCCACCCCTACTTTAGGGGGTGGTTAAAACAAGCCATACCAAAATTAGCAATGTAGCGTTTGGGTTTTAGCAAAAAAGTGTTCTATGACGTATAGTAAAAACAAGCCATGAACTGCTGTGATATATCTTGTTCATTATCTGAATGAAATTTCGTCAATTTACTGAATTTAGCTTTTGTGAAAATTTCTCTATTATCTCAACTGTTATTTCTTTTAGAAAAAAAGGATCATGTTAAATTTATTAATACACAACGCAAAGCGCAGATAAATTCAGTATTTATGGAGAATCTGACACGAGTCCGCAACGGAAGTGAAAAGTGTAACTAGAAAACAAGAAAAATGCGTGAATAGTGCAACTATAAAACCAGAAAAATGCACAAATCAAATAACTGATCCTCATTTACTGAATAGTCAGTCTCCAAGTTCAATGAAATCTTGCAACAAATTAGTTACAACTTACACAGACATCTCTCTAGTATACAATATCAAACATCTAGTACTGACTACAATTTACTGTCACATAGCTTGAAGAACCAAGATCCAAGGGTCAGTACAGATGATGATCAAGATCCAATAAATGAACGTATGTACCTAAAATCTATCATCTACTATAGATACAAACCGAAGTTCTGGTGACGAGGTCATGTCACACAGGGAGATGACATTTTTAATTTAGGTAGCTTAAATGCGGATGTGAAGAGACTTGGAGCACCCAAGATACTATTACCAGCTTTTCGTTTGGAACTTCTCTGTCCCTACAAAAACCAAGTATCTATCAGCTTACATAACATAAGACCTATGTTGTTCGGATCTTCCAAAAATGCCACTATAACCGTGTTGGAGGATCAAAAACATGTCTGGCGGCATTTTTGAAGGATCTGAGCAACATATAGCATAAGCCATACCATATTTCTCTGACATACTGACATGCTCTTGAAATGAGATCAAATAATTGTGAAGATGCATAACCAATTTACTTAACTACTACTAGGCGAGATACCTCAAAGAAGAACATTAACAACAACATTAACACGGACAAATTATGTAACAGGAAAAAGACAGCTGCAGAATAGTTTCTTCTAAAGTTAAGACGAGGGTACCTTTTCAAGGGCTTGTGAAGATTGTTTTTCTACTTTGACAGTTAGATACTTCTGATCTGTTCCACGGGACGTGCCTCCCAACTTCGAAGGTCCTGGTCCAGTTGTGGAGCGACGCAGCACGGGAGTGACAGAGGCACTTCCGCACTTCTTTAGCAACGCTAGTTCAGTGGAAAGTTTGGATATCTCTCCACTCTTAGTGACGGAGTCAGATTCCAAATTGGCCATTTGACTTCTCAATGTTGCAGTTGTATTATCCAATTGACTTCTTAATGTTGCAATTGTATTATCCTTATTAGCGTTGGACGATTGTAATTCCTCAATGTTCCTCGAAAATGCCTGTATTTTACCATTTGCATGCTCTAGCTCAGCACATTTTCTCCTCAATTGCTCAGTCATGTCGTGCTCCAGTTTGTTGAACTGGTTCCAAATAAAATCCTTTTCTGCCAAGAGGGCAGATATCTCAGAATTTTTCTCTGAAGTAAGCTTCTCATTTTCTGTTTTAAGCCTTCTCACCTCATCTTCCCATGCCTTTTTTCTTGTCTCTGACTTTTCATTTGTTGCAGCCCTTGGTACATCCTGTGGATCAAATGAATATTCATACGTCTTATCTTCTAGTTTTTCAATGATTACTAGCGCAAATAAACTAAAAACTCAGAAAAGAAATGAGAAACGAAATTCATAAAAGAAAAGGCAATTGAAACAACATACATTTGGTTCAGAGCATTTCTGAGAGAGGTAGTCAAACCATTCTCTGAAGTCAGCCAGTTCACTATCTGCATTTTCTGCACATTTTAGGTGAAAAGTAAGTAAGTTCCCAAATTGCATGCTGGGATGATATAACTTAAAATATCATGTCTATCGACTACCCTTGAACAATAAAGGCTACTGATACCCTGGGATGGGGAGACATCTATCTTTCAAGAGTAAAAACATCTAAAATAGCCTCTTGCAATAAAAAATAGTTACTATAAATTTTTCTATTTTGCTTTTGGTTTCATTGGTCTTGAAAAAACCCTTTAAAAAAGAAGACCGCTTAAGGGTCATTAGAAATTAAATTGGAACTGAACTGATAACTTTATACATAAAGAAGTGTGTTCAAGTGTGTATCGATATGTGGTTGCATAATTTTTTGATTAACACGCAGAAACTCCATTCTTGCTAATTTAAATAATCCACTTAGACAAGCTTGAAGATACGCGAAAAGAAAGTTTAGTGTGCCCTGAGATGAGATGCAAAGAGAAAATTTTAGAGTTGAAATGTGTACAAGTGAAAGTGAGTCAGTCCGAGAAAGTGAGTCAACTAGAGAAAACAAAAGAAGTAACATGCCCTTTTTCCAGTCTCGGATTGAGAATTCAACCACTCATGTCAAAGCCCCCACCCTAAGGTCTCTTCCCTTTAATTTTCTCCTTCTTCCTTCCATCCCTCACTCCCTCACATGACAGGAAAAAAAAAACACGAATGAACGCCATAAAAGACCATAACTTCTCTGTCCTAGACTCCTTTTCCTTCTCTATATTATTTGGGTTAACGACTTAAAGCCATAGTTTGTAGAAGGAGAAAGTTAGCAAATAGTCAGGGGATTGTATGCCATTCAGCTTTCTTGGGGACCTTTATAGACTTCAACAAACTGAATGAAGTGCTGCGACGTACTTTATTTCAGTGCTGGGTTCATAAAAGTGTGTTGAAAGAATTTAACTTATCTAGCGGGAAATAGGGTGGACTGATAGAAGCCCTGACATGTAACTGTTTCTATTCCACTCCAACTTATATGACGCATGCACAGTGTCCTAAGACATAACTGTTTCTATTCCCTCTCAATTTATATGACACGAGGACCACTAGTCCTCTAGGATTTCTAAGTTATTAAAAGAAAATAATTATCATTTTATGCAACTTTATTCAGAGTTGGGTTCCTAAAAGTTTATTGAGATAGCCATATTGAATAAGTAAAGAAATTGTATGTTCAAGCTCCACTATCAAATTGATTGTCTTAAACAGGCACCATAGTTTAGGCAGTGACACTGTACTTTGTGGTTAAAACCCAGCACAAACTAGAGGCAAAATAAGGCTCATAAAAGTTATCAAAGGCAGTAATCACGAAATTGCATCATTGTTATCAAGTACAGAAAAATAAAAAAAAGGGCAACTTTAAAGTGAAAGTTACCATCTTTGAACTCTACATAGCTAGTGGCGCGGAGCCAGAACTTTTACTCAGGGAGTTCAAAGTACGAAGGAGTAAACACACAAAGAAGCCAAGGAGATTCAACGTATGCTATATATGCATAAAAAATAATTTTAACACGTTCGTGAACCCCCATGCTCCCACTGGGCCACCCCTGTCCATCTCAATAAGAAATTTACTTCCTACCTGATTTTAAACTAAGTGAGTCAGGAAATAAACAACAATGGAAATAAAGATACACAATTTGATCAAATTTCCATGAAATCCTCCAATTTCAGATAAACCAAACAAAGCTTAGGGCAAGGAAAAGTTTCTTTTTTTCAAATGTAACTCACCGAACTTTCTTTGGAACACGGCAACATCTCGTTGCTTCAAACCAACAACGAACTCAGATTTCGCAACCTCAAGCATGCGCTCCATCTCTTGAATTGTAAATTCTTTCCTCATCTGCAAACCCAATTTTCCAAAAAAAAAAACCCCAATTATACCAAAAATCCCTAAAATTCCAACGAATCAAAACCCTAAATAAAGTAAAAATGCAAAATTCAAGAAGAAAATCAAAGTAACCTCATAAATTTGTTCTTGAAATCTATCAATATCAGATACCCATCGATCATTCTGTAATTTTATCCGATCTTCAAGTATCATTCTCTCTTTTGCAAGGGATTCAAGCTGCGTCTGCTGTGATTTCAACATGTGAACTAAAGCGTTGAACACTTTGTTCCATTTTTCTCTATCCGAAGAATTTTTTGGTTTTTTGGACTTCGCCATTGCAGATTGAAGAATTTTTTAGAGTTTGAAAGAGAAAGAGAGCGCAATGGAGCGTAGAACCGTTGAGTTTCGAAAATTTCCTCAACGGTCAAATACAGCACTCTTTATGATATCTGAAACGAACACAATTACAGCGTAGGAGTCAGAGGCTTGGGCCTGAACTTACGGTTTGGGCTTGGGCTTGCTTCCTTTTGAGCCCTTGTAAGTGTCTGTATCATACTACACGAATCGTGATACAATATAATTTGAAATCTAACTGCGTTCCATATAATATGACTTCGTTATATTCAATCAAATTATTATATTTAATAACTCGTAAATCATATAAAATCATCATGATTTGAATTTTTTTAACTTATGGTACTTTATTTGAACTTATTTAATTTTTTTCTAGTATCTTACCTTTATTTATTCGTTTTTACTCATAATACATCTTTCTATGATTTCAAAGTTATAAACGATATATTTTAAAGTCGTAACATGAAAATCATGACAAAGATATGGCTTCTTGTTACACTCAACACATGTGTCATGTTAGGTTACTCGAAAATCATATCGAATTATTATGATTTCAAAACTACAACTACAAACGTTTGTGACATGTGAATAATGAGTAATAACAAACCTATTCAACTAAAAACGTGTTATATTATGCATATTAGATTAGTCACATATGTCATTCTCCTACCTGTAAACTCAATTGCACCTTCTTCTTCTTCTTCTTCTTTTTGCAGCGCATGCTAAAATCAAAGATAAATAGTAATTTCTTAGGAGGATATGTCGAGTAATTTCTAATCCGCTTATGCATAGCACAAGATATTCTTATAATAATCATCACCTATAACAATATTTTACTTGTTATAAATTTATAATTGTCAAGTTTTCTTAAAAACGACTTTTATATTATGTTATGTGATATGTTTTTTATTACATCATCTCACTATAGCAATTAAAAAGATATCCAAATAAATAATGTCATTGTAAAAAAAAAAAGATTATATATATAAAAAAATTTATAACCGATCTCGATTCAGATAGAAAGAGATAATTAAAGACTAGTATATCAAAAGTCTTTACGTTTATTTAAGTTTTTTGTTTCCCACGATAATATATATTAAGTGAAACATGGGTAGGTTGGTGTGGGGTAATATCTTTACGGGGTGGTCTAATTTGAAATAGATACATCAACATTATCTGTTGACATCAAAAATAGGATTTGCATTACTTAACATTAATCTTTTACTAATTAATTAATATAATTTCATATTCACGTTGTAAAAATCAGCATCGCCGTCCAAATTACACCTAATTACACGTTGGATATATTAAGTAGCTTTCACATCAATACAAATTTTCAACTAGGTTGGATTGGACGCTTAAATAAATAATAAAGAAAATCAACTTGGTATAATTAATTAATTTTTGTACCATATATTTAAAGGAGGGAAGATTCATGCAAATCGAAGTTATGAAATGACTAAATTAATCTTATCGTTGAAAACAAAGCAAGAAGAATAACAACAAAAATAAATGGGACAAAGGAGTAGGTAGCAATATAAAGCATGGAAATAAGCACAAAAAATGAATAAAAATATCAAAATTAAACGAAAAAGAAAGTTACATGATTTTTCTATTTTAATATCTTATATTACGTAGATTATTTAAATTATTTTTTATGCTTCTTTGTCTTGCTAGTTTTAAAAAGTTATAACTCTCTCACACACAAAATAATACCAAAATAATTTCATTAGAAAAAAAGGGCTAATTCATCCAGATTTTTAAAACGGAACGATTAACACATCTAATCGTTGAGATTACTAACATCAGTATCTACGAAGTTTAAGTCTAATTACTTAGAAACTACATAAAGAATGTTTTAAATTACATTCTAGTTAATCTCGTAATAAATGTTTAAGAAAATTACCATCTAAGAAATTATCAATTCTCCAACATTAATAATTGAGCTAATGGTAGAAACTAGAATTATCATTTTTTCGTGAATTTTTCACATTTCAACTATCCGTTGTTTATTTTATCTAAATTATCGCCATATGTATATTAAAACACTTTTCATCTATAATTATTTTGTTTTCCAACCTCAACTATCATCATTGTTGAAGTAAAAAAAAAAGGAATAAATGACTAATTTGTTCTTGACCATTATTTCTTACCCCTCAATCACAATTTATGTGAGGTAATTTAATTTGACATATAATTTAAAAAGAAAAAAAAACTTTTGAAACTTACGGTTTAAAATAAGTTATTTATATTTATGTAATTATAAATCATTTCATTAAATTAAAATAAATAATTTAAAGTTAAAATTGTTACCAAATATAATAATGTCAGATTCTTTTTGAGACTGATCAAAAAGAAAAGTGAGTAGTATAAATTGAGATAAAAAGAATTATAATTTCATCCTTTTAAAAAAGAAAAACTAAAGGTAGTTTTAATGAAAACTTATTAGGTCGCGAGGATCTGGGATTAATCGTTATCACTAATCATACTTAAGATCGTAATATCGTTCACAACAACAGCAATAATTTCCTTAATCACTATTTACAATTATAACTAATCCATTTTCGGACAAAGTTGGTCGGAGATTACCCCAGAACTGCTAATCGGATATTCCCAGACAATCCTACGTGTCAGTTACCATCCCATACGTCACAAGCACAAAATCTTACCGGTATATCCAGTCAACTTGTCTTTTGACCTTCATTTCCCGGTTAATTTTTTTCACACAGTTCCAACATAGTATATAGTGAAAGACCCATTGTGTCCTAAAGTCTTTCTGGTAGTTCATGGTTGGTGCCTTCCTCGGAAACCTTAGATCTCACTGAAGTTCGCCGTAGCCGCCGCCGCCGCCGCCGATAGCTTTGAGGTTGTTATTACCAGCTCCTAGGTTATTTATTTTGTGTTCAAACTATGTTCCTTAGTTTTTCATTTTTCCGTTTGTTTCGATGATATTAAGGTTTTTCTGCATTTGAGATTTTTCATTTTGTGGTGGTTTGAGTATTTTGCTAGATTGATCAAAATATGAATTAAAAAGAAATAAGTAAATTGATAAAGGAAAAGAAGATCTAACAGTAGTTTGACTTTGATTGTTTGATTAAGTTAATGATTATGACTAATTAATTAAAATTATGTATAATGAACTTGCTCTAATTTTGCTCAAGTTGACTTAAACCAAATTTACAGTGAATATTGCTTGTAAAGGAAAAAAATGTTGATTTTCTGATCTGGTATATATTTCAATTTAATGTATTCCTAGTCTAAGAGGCATTAATTGCACTCTTTATTACAAGTTGATTGCATTCTTTATGTAAGTTCTCGTTCGATGTTGCTCGGACACTCCAAAAATGTTGTTGCAGCCCAATGGATCCTCCAAAAGAGGATCCGACACACTTGTTTGATGTTTTTGCAGAGTCTGAGCTATATAGCTTTGTGTTTACTAAGCTTTTGTTACGTGGACGAATTTTTAAAAGTTTTCTTATTTCATTGGTGATATGCAGATCTTTGGATTCGATTTCTTATTGTCCAGGACTTTTGGAAGTATCGAAAGATGCCTAGCCCTGTGGATGTGTCTCAAAATGGGAATGCAAGACAAGCGGAAGCTGCTCCATCCTTGTTTGAAATCGAGGAAGATTTGGCCAGATTGCTGGAAAGGCCAAGACAGGTTAATATTGAAAGGAAGAGGTCGTTCGATGAAAGATCTTTCAGCGAAATGTCAATGACTCATTCACCGCCACGTCAGGTATACAAAAATTCGGAGAACTCTTCTCGTGTTTTTGACAATATGGTTGGAGTGTATTCACCAGGAAGGTGGTCCGGCATACACACACCCAGATCAACCTTCGGATATGAACCGCATCCTATAATAGGCGAAGCATGGGAAGCTTTGAGGCGTTCTATTGTTAACTTCCGAGATCAACCTGTGGGAACTATTGCTGCTATAGATAATTCTGCTGAGGAACTTAACTATGATCAGGTAAAATGCTTACTGTTCTAGTTCTTAGATGGACACAAGTTTGTCTTTATGTATTTTGTTGCGATTT
Source organism: Solanum tarnii x Solanum tuberosum (assembly GCA_029582315.1). Lineage (NCBI taxonomy): Eukaryota > Viridiplantae > Streptophyta > Magnoliopsida > Solanales > Solanaceae > Solanum > Solanum tarnii x Solanum tuberosum. The sequence continues at coordinate 30,841 of JAJONS010045242.1, read as the reverse complement.
AATATCCCGTGAAGCAGGTCAATTATGTGCTTCAATGGAACTTGATTTGACGGATGTCCTCTGAAAAGTTGTACTAGATGTTTCTTTACATAATAAACAGAAAATGTTGAATTCCTATGTCCACACTATAGTTATCAGTGCAATTGATTGGTTTACGGTTGACTGATAAGATGAAGCGGGGGTATAGTTTGCAGGCCCAGCTATTTCAATGAATATGAGCTGAGCTTGACCGACAGAATTGTTCAAATAGTTTACACTTCATCAAAAATTGTTCAAATAGTTTACATAAAAACTTACGTAGAACCAATATTGTCAAAGGCGCACTTAAGCCATGAAGTGGGACTCAAAATGTGTCGAGCGCTTTTTCTTGCTTAATGTGCGCTTCAGTGTCGTTAGCAAGGTTCTAAGACATACTTTTCATTGCCAATGAACCTCTTATGAAGAGGTGACACTAAACAATTGATATTTCACTTTATCACAAAAAAAATAATCATTTTCTTTGTCCATATTTGTTATTCATGCTTATTTGCGCTTAAAGCCCCAATGAACCTTTGAGTGTTTTTGCCTCTGATCTAAAACCAGATTCTAGATATTCTCCAGTGGTAAAACCAGCTTACTGATGGGCCCAGCTTTCTGAAATCCTTTCATAGTCGTCTTTCTCTGTGTACATGACAACCTTCTGCTTGCAATTTGCAATGCTGACTTAAAATTTGCCAGGTTTTTGTCAGAGATTTTGTCCCCAGCGCTTTGGCATTCTTGATGAATGGTGAACCTGATATAGTGAAGAACTTTCTTTTGAAAACCTTGCGCCTCCAATCTCGGGAGAAGAAGATAGACCAGTTCAAGTTGGGGGATGGAGTTATGCCTGCAAGTTTTAAAGTATCTCATGATCCTGTTAGGAACTATGAGACTATAACTGCTGATTTCGGTGAAAGTGCTATTGGTAGAGTTGCTCCTGTTGATTCAGGGTTCTGGTGGATTATACTACTTCGTGCATACACAAAGTCTACAGGGGACACTTCTTTGGCTGAGATGCCAGAATGCCAAAGGGGTATAAGGCTGATTCTTGAATTATGTCTTTCTGAAGGATTTGATACATTCCCAACCCTGCTGTGTGCTGATGGATGCTCTATGATTGATCGCAGAATGGTCAGTCTGATGTACTACTACCCGCTCTTTATCGTTTTTTAACTAGATCTGACTTATGGTCATGCCTTATATTCTGTTTATTACATGCTTGATTTTCTACTTAATATTACATGACGACAGTGATTTTTCAGTTCTTCTTATTCTTGATCTGAGATAGCTATCAACTGTTACTTCTAGAATGGTATAACTGATCGAATGCATATATAATTTGTCAAGATTTGGTTAGCCCACATACTTATTACATGCTTGATTTTCTATTTCTTATTACATAATGACAGTGATTCTGATTCTGACTTAGTTAAGTTAGGCTTCGAACAGGAGTTCTGCTGAGATGTCACATCCTTTGCTAGAAGTTAAGAAATAGGTAGTTGAGCTTTTTCTCGCTTTCCAGCGGGATTAGGCTTGGTGGGAGTCTGGTAGCAGTGTGTCTGTCATAGTATTAGTCGTATACACGTAGTTTCTTGCTTTTGATATCTGTTACCATCTGTTTTCTATTGTGTTTCAGTTACCGCTTGAGTTCGATGTGCTATGTAGTGCTTTCCTTATTAATTTACATGTTTTCTTCACTGCTGTATCTCCTTTTTCATAACTACTTTGATATGCTGCACTTTGAGCTGAGGGTCTTTCGGAAACAACCTCTCTACCTTCACGAGGTAGGGGTAAGGTCTGCGTATACTCTACCCTCCTCAGACTCCACTTGTGGGATTACACTGGATCAATAAGAAGACTGCTTCTTCTACTCTTTCTCATAATCATAATGAATTTTTGTACATCTTAAAATTCTCAATTATTTCAGTTCAACTTTCTTTAAAATATCCACTACTCACATGTTATAAGCACTTTGTTTCATATTGTTCCCAGGGTGTCTATGGTTATCCCATTGAAATACAAGCACTTTTCTTTATGGCCTTAAGATGTGCCTTGTTTCTCCTTAAACACGACGAAGAAAACAGAGAGTGTTGTGATGCAATAATTAAACGCCTTCATGCTTTGAGCTTTCACATGAGAAGTTACTATTGGCTCGATATAAAACAACTGAATGATATATACCGCTACAAAACGGAAGAGTACTCTCACACCGCAGTAAACAAGTTTAATGTGATGCCAGATTCCCTTCCGGAGTGGGTTTTTGATTTCATGCCAACTCGTGGTGGTTACTTCATCGGAAATGTTAGTCCTGCTCACATGGACTTCCGTTGGTTTTGTTTGGGTAACTGTATTTCAATCTTGTCATCTTTGGCTACACCTGAGCAAGCTTCCGCCATAATGGATCTCGTTGAATCAAGATGGCAAGAGCTAGTTGGAGAAATGCCACTGAAAATCTGTTATCCCGCTATGGAAGGTCATGAATGGAGAATTGTAACAGGATGCGATCCTAAAAACACTAGTTGGAGTTACCACAATGGTGGAACTTGGCCAGGTTATACTTTCTTCCTGCTTATATAACACCAAAAGTACTTGAATCTATTTAACAATAGTTTCCTATTTCATCTCACATCACGATGACCAATATATCTGTCTACTTTTTGGTAGCTTAACAAGTTTATGCTAATACTGCTTTGCGTGGTTTTGTGTCTAGTTCTTCTGTGGCTCCTTACTGCAGCAGCTATCAAGACTGGTCGACCCCAAATAGCACGACGGGCCATTGAACTAGCTGAATCGCGTTTACTAAAAGATAGCTGGCCAGAGTATTACGATGGGAAGCTTGGTCGATTTATCGGAAAGCAGGCCCGTAAGTTCCAGACATGGTCCATTGCTGGTTACTTGGTAGCTAGAATGATGCTGGAAGATCCATCTCATTTGGGTATGATATCACTTGAAGAAGATAAACAGATGAAGCCTACCATGAAAAGATCTGCTTCTTGGACTTGTTAATATCCTTGTACACAATTTTTCTTTCGAATGCCATGTTTTTTTTTCTTTTTCTTTTTTGCAATTCGTAAACATTCTCTTTTAGTTTGTCGCAAAAATGTTGAATTTTCTATGAATTGGCTACGAGATTGTACACTTCCTTCGTTTTTTCCAATTAATCTGGTTTTCGTCTAAGGGTGTATGTGGAATGCCAATAGATGTGTGATGTTAGCTGATCTACTGGGTTATGTCACAGGAATAAAAAATTGTAAGCCTTCCCTTGGAACTCCCACCGTTTCGCTCCCTTGGTGAATCCTCAACCTTAGGACTGAGGCATAGTAATTGTTGTTGTTGTTTAGGATACTGTGCGTCTGCTGATCAACACTGCTTTCTACTGTAGTCTATGTACACTTTTCTTTTTCAAATGGTCGACCTTGCGCCACAATCCTTTTAAGTATTTGCTCAACAACATCTGCGATGACGCCTATTCAAATTCCAAGGTTGATTCATGTTGATGTTAGAAGAGCTATTCACACCGCCCAGCAACAAAAGATGAGGAAGATCACATGTTCAATAGTAGTGATGAGACTACTTTTTAAGAAATAAACATAATATCAGAATAGTTACATGTTTGATGGATCACCTAAATCTTTTTACACACCCTTAATCGAACCATACATAAACACATGTGTATTGCCTCAATGACTGAAACGTCAAATTTTTGGCACTGGATTGTGACATATCACTGGCCACATAAAAGCATTGTCACTGTATAAAGAAAATTTCACATTAGGACTGAATGATTTCTATACTGTAATTTCAAAGCATTCTGGACACTCTAATTGTCAAGAAACTCGTCAAGTTTACTCTGCCAGCTGTGTGTAAAGTTTAAAGAGCATGCTACTGTCCCTCAAGGGTACCAAGTGCCTCCTTTAGAAGCTTCTGAGCTTCTTCCCTTCTCCTATACAAGCAAATAGAAACCAACATCATGACTTAAATCATAGTAACCACGATAAAAAGATAGAGAAAGAATTAAACAGTCTGCCTCAACTCCAACAACTTGTGAATTTATGCACATTATTAGAGTAACGGTAAATACATCTCTCTTTTCATTTTGAGAGGTAGTTTGATATAGTAATTACATATATAATCTGTATAATTGAAAGTGACTGAAGCAGCTTAAAGGGAAACTGAATTCTTTCACTTGCAACTGTTTGTTGCAGCACACTATGAACTCATTTAAAAAACTCACGAGTTTTCATCTAAATCTAATGAAGGAAGAAGCTAAATATATATATGATAAAAAGAACATGCAAACCACATCATACCGCTTGATATCCTCTATTGCTTGTTTACGTCGTTGTATCTGAAGTTCTAGAATATGGATAAGTGTGGCTCGAGCCTGTAAAAGAAAGAAACAAAGGTAAATGATAATTGAGATCATCTATCTTCTATAGCCATGCTAAGACCCAGAAATGTTTGGACATTCAGATTCACCAATTGATCACCTGGTGAGGACGCAGAGAATTGAGTAGGTGGTGCAAGTTCTTGAATATCAGAGATATCTCTTCCACTCTCCTGGCATATTGTGAAGGGCGCTCTACAAGAACATCAGCAAGCTCCAATATATGTAGCTGCAATTCTCTGTTAAGTGCTCTTAGTTCTTTCTTGAAATCTGTAACATGAATCAGCAGAATAAGAACGAATATTTTTTTCTGAGAAGCAACAGAATAGCACCTAAAATTTATCTCTGGAAGCATCCCATAAGCAGCAGCATCCAATAAAGGGGACATCATGGTACATCCTTTCAACTATGAAATTGATTCTGCAATTAACTTTTGCAATGCGTAGGATACTTGATTGCTATCCTTTGTCTAAGACTTTGGATAACCTAAAGGGCTCAAACTTAATAACTATTTCCCTATTCTTTATTCTGGTCACTGGCTTGGGGAAAGAGAACAGAAATGATTAGACATATAGATTGACCTTGTAGAGGATATTTACTTGGAACTTACGATAAGGAAACAAAAACGAGTGTCATGTTCCATGCAGATTCATATCGAAAATGCAGGATGATATATAAGGTACAAATGTGTTATGTGTATCCACATTCTTAAATTCTTTTAACTATAAATGTTTAAAAAGGATATGCATGTTACATATCACAGTAGGAACAAATACGGCTTTTTGAGAATAGCTGCGAATTTTACCAACATTAGGCCCTTTTGGGTATAATTGGCGCACGCCTTGCTCTTCCAAGTTTGGGAGTACATCATCAGTCTGCGCAAACCGCAATGGCAAAAACAATAAGGAGCAAACTTGTACATAGTCATCTAATACAAACCACAACGAACAGCTTAATTTCAGCAATACAACTGACAAACAAAATTCACGAAAGACAAGCACACAGAGGAGTGACTAGAAAAAATACTCTTGATGCATTGCAGTTCAAGACAACATAAGATAAAGGTGAGAACGTTAATGGAAACCTCACTCATATTTCAGAATAGATAAAATCTAAATCATTGTCAATTGAATATCTCACTGAACCTCATCTTAGCATCAGACATTTCCCCCTCTACTCTCTTGTATTTTTTTTAAGTGCACATTGAATCAACTCCATACCTTTACCCCATAAGCAATATAAAGTATATCAAAGTGATGAAATTGAGAATATGATTCAATGTTTAAAGTAAAAACCAAATCTTTCGAGGTGAAGAGCTACCCAGAAACTTGAATGGGCCTCAAATACACCTTATACATTCATACATCGACATTAAGCACAAGTAGGCAATTGGGTATCATGACTTTTTCACCCCTTTTCCCATTTGGGAGTGGATTTCAAAAGGGTGTAGAGGAACGGGTGAGAGACTTTACAGTGTAGTTGCTACCAAAGAGGACATAGGTGCCCTCAATTGGAGGGGGAGGTTCCGGAGCAGACTTGGGGTCTTGAAGATAGTCCTTGTACAGCCTGTAAAACGGAGGAGGTGGTGGGTATGTCGCTGTCGACATCTGATTTCACAAAAACAATGTTCTTATCTTCTCTGTCCCAATAATAGTTACATTAAGATGAGCCAAAGGGCAGTTTCGAGGTTTTTTTAAACCAAAAAAGGTGACTTCTCTCGGCGTTGAGTCGACACTTGGACGAGAAATATCAGACCTCTGCACTCGCTCTGCAATAGTGTATTGTCGACGGGAGCACCTTAAACCAATTTGTAGTTTGGTCCAAACATAAGCTACAATTTTGGGCTTATATCAGCTGCAGTACACAAAAAGCAACAATTTCAAAAGTTAGAGGGGTCAAAGTATCAAAACAAGTTTATAATATACAATCTGAAGAAAGGAGAACTAAATGCTAAGTTGCTCGGACTCGGGTGCGGGTGTCCAATGCGGGTGTGGATCCAGAGGTTGGATCCTTTATGATCTAATTTTTAAGATTCAGGGATATGGATCTATGAATGGATACGGGTGCAGGGATTTGCCTAAAAATAATTAAAATATTCCTGTTTTTTTTGTTGGTTTTTCTATGTAACTAACACTTTTGGAGGGGGCTAGCATAGCCCTTAATGCTGAGGAATACAATGTTACCAGTTTCAAAAAAAAAAACCTATATTATGTGGAGAACTTGAGGAGAATCTTGGAAGGAGATTGAAGGAAAAGGAAAGACATAAATTTCTATATAAAAGGTATTCCATTTTCTTCAATTTCACCTTAGATTTTGTATTGATTACAGAAATCATTAAAACTGTCAAGACATTCCCCATAGATTTTGGTCAAAGTACCCAAAATCGGTTGACCAAATCGGACATAGATCCCACCATATCGTATCGATACAGAGTGAAGAATCCGAGCAACTTAGTCTAAATGTATACTTAAACTAGAAGAATGTTCCTTCAAGTACCAGAGAAGATACCCATGTCACATAAGTAACTGTCATTAGTGTTAAGTGACTGCTCAGTTTTGTCATGATACTTTTATTTTGGTGCATCGAAATTCTCACCATGATTTTAAGCAGTTCATGTTTTCTGTTTCAAAGATTTCTCATGGAAAGGCTATTTCACTGTTCAATGATTAAATGGTAACTGTGCAATTCCAATATAGGCGGTCACAGGAGTTAGAAAGGTAGGGATAGGTCATAAAAGAACTAGGGGAGGTGATTAGACCGTACATGACACAACTTCAACTTACTAGGGATATGACCCTATATAGAAAGGTTTCGAGGTTGAGGACAGGGTAGAAGTCTAGTAAGTAGCAATGTGTTGTAGCACTTTATGTGGGAGAGGAAGGTCTGTCCCCTCCCCAGACCCCACTATGGGAACACACTCAATATGTTGTAGTAATACCATATGCACTAGAAACAAATCTACAACAACAAAATACCTAGAGGTAGAGAGCACGCAAACCTTACCCCTACCTCAGAGGTAGAGAGGTGGTTTCCAATAGACCCTCGTCTCAAGGAAAAACAGTCCAAAGCAGAACCAAAAACGAATCTAACTAAATTATATGCCCTACAATAGTATCTGTCATGCATAAAATACAAATTGTAGTCAAAAGTGCCACATAACTCATGTCACATGTGCAATTATCATTATTTTCTTGTAAAGAGAAGATACTCAAACTTTCTTCTTACGTGCCCAGGGACAAATAAACAGAAAAATAAGTTAGGCTAGCTTCGAATTTAGTTCCAGGTGAAGCAAATCAAAAACTTACAAGCTGAATGAACTTTTCATAGCTCAAACACCCTCCTTCTATCTCAAAGTACAGCTATATAAAACTTAAAGATCCACGAAAACAATCAGCAGCAGAAACCTATTTAACCTAACAAATAACCATCGACATCTGATTTTTATGCAATGGTTCATTCAAAAATCAATTGACTCATAAATATCTAATTAACCTAAGAACATTGAGTTCAGAAACTTCAAATACAGAGAAATGATAATAATAATAATCCAAATCACGTCTTCAACTAGCATAAATCACGCTTCGAACTAGTATGGATTCAATTATGGCGTGTATAGTTCAGTTCTTTTCAAGTTGAAAATTCAACTTCCAATTGTTCCTTTTGTAAAAAAAATTAGACACAATCATGGAACTCACCTGAAAACGAAGAAGACGTGCGAGCAGCGACAGCCGGCGGCAGAGCAGGCACGGCAGAGACTGTCAGTGAACGGGACTTAATTTGGATCCTAAAGGCCTAAACACTACATTCACTAAAGAGTAAAGAGTCAAAGGGCTAAGTTTTGGGCTGAAGTATTGGGCCTATACGTATATCCAGATCAGTTATCCTAACCCAAAACTCATGTTAAAAGTTATTTTTTCTTTTTTAGAAAAAAAAAGTGAGTTTCTTAGGAGCATAAAATGCAAAGAGTTTATCCTCCGGTGCTCAGTAGTCGGTACTCACATTGGAGCCTAGAGGATCCACCCCGAAAATTCATACATTGAAGGATAAAGCGTTTTCTAACAGAGGCGACTTCGTGTCTAGGGAAACTTAAATTTGGACCTCTAGTTAAGACCAACACAACCCTAGTTAATAGCAAAAAAGACTCTAACTATTGTTCCCACTTAAGTGAAAAAAAATATTAATCCAAGACATTATCTAAGATCTAGGTTGGTGAATATTTTGACTATATAACTAAGCTTTTAGTTCATTTGTATTGTCCACATACTAAACCCAACTCACTTAAAGCTCTTAAATTTCATAATAAAACTTTACATAACAATCACGTCAATCAATCTATTTTAAATTTAAAATCACATTAAAAATTCTCGATTCAAAACTTAAAAATTTACAACAAGATCCATAATTTCAAGAAAGCTCATGAAGAAGTTACTATTATTTAATAGCTTCAAAAGCATATAAGTCATTCATTACACATTCTCAAAGAGATAGGATAACTTAATCAAATCTTTCTTTATATTGAATATTATTGAATACATTCTAAATTCAAATGGAAGGGTATCTTCGTCATTTGATATCGTGAACGAAGGTTAAAATAGTCATTTTCACAGTCCCTTTCAACCGAATTGCTCTCAACTTCACGCATCATTCATGAAGCACACTCCCTTTCACCCAGCGCCAGAGAATCAAAATCATTACCCTACGTGGGCCCCAACCTAAAAGTATTTATAATGATTATTAAATCGCCGTAGTATTACATAATGAATCGCCGATTAATTCGAACATGTACACGCTGGCATTTTGGGTAAGAAATATATTTGCCACGTAGATGACACGTGGGACTCGGGAACTTTTGATCCAACGGCTGCGAAAATCCCGTTTGTATGGTCCGTAGATATTGCGACGACGTAATAATTAAAAATATTCCTTTTAAAACGCAAAAGAAAGAGAGAAAACAGAGTATGTAACTGATCGTTTTTGTGTGAAATCTTCAGAGAATCGGGTAATCAAAAACCGAAAGCTTCGGTTTTTCCGTTTGTTAAGCAGAAATATTCTCAGATATCTAAATCGTTACTATTTGGGTAAATCAAAATTTATTCTTTTTTTTTGTTTGTTGGTTTGTTTGTTCTTGTTCAGTTATGAGTTGTTGCAACAGATTGTAAGCTGGATTAATTTTTTCATGATTCTCTGTTGTTTTTTTCATGGAAATGAGTGAGTTTTTTGTTTTCTGCATTTTGAATTTTTGCTTTTTCGATCTGAAAGAGTGATGAGATTCTGCTTTTTCTGAAGAAAATGCACATTTGATCCGTGTAATCTGATATGTTTCTCTGTTTTAATGGGGTTTTGTTGATGAATAGAGATGGTACTGTAATTTCTCTACATGGGGTTGATTTTTTTTTTAGTACTTTGCGTGTGTGTTGTCTTTCTCTTTCTCTCTCTTTTTTTCTTTTTGGGGTTGATGAGTACGAGTGTGACAGACTCACAGTGAGAGAGCGGCTTTATTATGTGAAGAAGAACCAGATTCGTTGTACATAAAGGACCATATTCACTTTTCTTCTTCTTCTTCCTTTTTTAACCATTCTCAGAGTTTTTTAAATGTCAGTACTGTAAAACCCAAAAGCCTTTAATGTTTCTGTTTCGGGTTTTTTTAGATTCACTACCAAAAGTTCTGAAATTTTGTAGGTTTTTGTTTGTGTGAATTGTTTGATGATTAGAGAATTGATTGTAGCTGGGTCTGGAAAGAAAATTGTTTTCAATTCAATTTTGTTGCAGTTTTTTTCCAGAAATGGACAAGAATCGGTAATGCTTAAGTGTGAAAGTGAATTTTATTGTTTGGTCTTCGTATTAAAATCAAACGGTTACTAAACAACAAAACCCATCAATGCGTCTATTGTCTGTTTCTGCAAATATATTCTTATTCTTATTCATCTGTATGTGGATTTTGGTGTTTGCGAGGCTGAGAAACGCGTGTCGTCTTGTATTCCTCCTTTTCTCCTCTCTCTTTTTCTGTTTTGGTTATCTGTTACAGTTCTTTATCCTTCTTTTTGTTTTGATTTTACTTGTGATTTCTGTTTTTCACACAAAATTCTCTGATAATATTTCTGGGTTTTGCTTTGGATGCTTAGATTGTAAGGGAGGAAATGAAATAATTGCGAAGAAAGTGGAAGAGGGGAAATTTAGTGGTGTTGGTGAAGTCTAATCCAGTATGAACAACATTGAAATGGGTTGTTCAAGGTCTGATGATAACGATGAGATTCATCCCAATGTTTCTGTTCGGAAGCGATTTAAGTTTCCCAAAAAGGTTTGATATTTTAGCTCAATTAAGTATACTGGAAAACATTGTAAATAGGAATTGGTCTGTTTATTTATTAGCCCCTTTTGGATTTGCAGTTTTTTGATGAGTGTAATGGAGTAGATCATGCTTCTGTTCCTCGGAAAGTTCGTTCAGGTTTGTATTTTATGGTGAATTGAATTTGGAAATTACTGACTTGCTTATGTTTGTTATCTTATTTGGAATAGTTATGGTTTAGTTGGAGCCCAGTGCTTGGAAGTGGGTCACTTGTTGCTTTATTTTGTAAATTATAGTAAATTCCTTTTCACCTTTTCTTTCTTTTTAAGCATGAGAAGATTCTGTATGTTTCTTCGTCTTCTTTCACTTTTTAAACCTTTGGAATCTTTAAAAAGTACTTAATCTGCTATTTGGGTGATTATACTGGCTAAGTTTCTGATTTTACTCTCTTATAAGGTGGAATGGTTCTTGTTTGAGTTAAACTTTGGACTTCCAATTGATCATAAGTTGTTTACTTGGATCCTTTGCCCTTTGTAGCTATCAAGAAGAGAATTCGCAAGCTCATCTCTCCACCTTTGCCGATTTCCAAAAAGGCGACTCGCATGTCAGATGGAGCTGAAACACTAAGGAAATATGGCAACAAGTCTAAGCTTAATTTGGTTAGTGACTTGTAAATTTTGCAGCTTTTTCCTTTTAATAGTTCTTTTTGCCTCTGTGGTTCCTCTACCAAACAATTGAATGATATGCTGTTCAATGGAAAATTTTCATCTATGATAATGAGATTTAAATGCAGACTCATTGTGGTTCAAGTCGGTGTATAAAGGAGGAGCTTGATGGTCCAATCACCAAAGATGAAGAGGAAGTGGCTGAAACCTTGTATGCTTTGGCTGGTATGGTCCCAGACGTTGACACCTTGAGCGAAAGCAAAATAAATAGTCAACTTCCAGAAGTGAAATCTTTGGACTTACCGGAACCTGAGGCTTCTGTAATTGCAAGTGGAGGTCTGCTTGTTAGTTCTTTGTTTCTATGTTGGTCTCTTCCATAATTGGTCATTTGCCGAACTAATGTATTTCATAAATGGTGTAGTTGTAACAACAGAGCAGGACATAAGGACAAACAGCTGCCAATTCAGTGCTGAAGCGTTGAAGCAGTTTCCAGACATAGCTGTTTCTGCTGGAGAAGCTGCCAAATCAAAATCATTTCATGATGCTTCCCCATGTGATACATTCATCAACACAGAGCAGCTCGAAATTTCATCGCAACAAGTAAGTTTCATTTGGACATCTATACTCTTTGGTTAATACGTGACATAAATACTGATCTTACTGTTCTGTATTCAGGTTGTTGCTTATCAAGCCAACCAACAAAACACACACAAGGAGAAGAGGAATAATGGTATAACTATAGCCTGCAAGTTTCAAATTTTCTGATGACTGGTTGTAATATATCAGAGACGGTGTCATCCAAATCATGTGTATTTTATATCTACATTAACAGAAATGTTGTTTTGGTGATCAGGTTCATTGTTGTGGCCAGGCTTGTCTGCAGCAGGGTCATCTTGTTCCGACATACTTGATTCTTCACCACAGTAAGTTCCCATTTCTTACTGCACTCTTTCTTGCCTACAAATATTGTTTGGTTTCTCATGCACTGAGTAATGATAGGTTTCCAATTGGCAAATTTCCTGTCTGGATTGGAAGCACTGGCTCTGATCCTCAAGCTCAAAATGCAAAATCTTGTCTCCCAACCATGAAGGTGTTTTAGCACTTCGATATGGCTTTCAGTTACTCTCATGTACTTTGTTCCATTCTGAACAATTATGTGGAACACTCATTTGATTTGATTATGCAGGATTCTCAAGTTCCACTTGATTTGAGGAAGTCATTTAAGAGGTGTGCTGCTCATGTTTATATAAGTCGGCTGACTAAAGGCTTACAGACTTCGATGAGAGGTGACACAGTCTCCTCGCATCCTTCTCAGTCTTCATCACCTGATGGAGTGAAGCAAGAGCCTCCTATAATTCAGAACAGCCCAACTGTAAAGGTGAATGATATGCATGGAATTGTTTCTACTGGGAACGTTGCCTCTACTGCTGAGAAGAATCCAACTGAAGTTAGAAATGCAATCCTTTTGCACCAAAGACTCCTCCAAGATCAGCAACAGGCTTCTACTACATCTGGGTTCAATTCTTTAGCAAAGCAGGTTAGTTATCTTCTGTAATGTGTGATATTCTTCATCCATACACGATAATAATCCACTTTCTTTCGCAGAACGCAGATTTCCTTTCATTGTCAGCTGGAAGTTATGTGATCAAAGGCACTAATGGTCATAACCTTGAAATGCCTGTAACCTCACAGAAACATCCTGCCCTGCATTTCTTGCTTCCCCAGAATGGTTATTCATCTGCACCTTATCGTTACAATCCTGCAACAGCAGCAACTCAGCAGGTGACTTCTAATTAAAATTGCTTTGCTGCATTTGAAACATAACTAGTTTGTCAGATTCTCAGTTTCATGACTTAATAATTGTTAAGATACTGAATATTCTTTAAATTGAATTCAACTTCCGAAATACTGTTTTTTACAGAACACGAGTAAATAGATTATTTTACCCCTCTTATGTGTAGTATCAGGATGAGAACAGCGTAGGTACATGCTGAAATCTTGACCTTTGGGGCTGGAATAAGTAAAACAAAAACAACATAATGCCAGTCATGGTTCCTGCTGCAGTTATTAGGGACTATAATACATGAACCTATTTAAAGACACCTGCCCACACATACATATCTATGTATTTACATGCAAAGCATGTGTTAGATAACACTATTCTGCTTCCAACATAGACCACCCAGAACCATAGCTCATTCTGATCCCCCTTCTCCTTTTTTGGAATGTTTGAGAAGTGTTAATAGTAAAATTTGGTCATCTATTGCATTTTACTGGGCCGTACATTCATAAAATGATTCAGGAATAAGTTCGTGGTGGGACTACTAATAAATACATGTTTAGAAGATTAAGGCAATTCTTTTGTGGCTAGTTGCAGGTTCTGCTGCCTCCATATCTTGGAGGTGTGTCATTTTGTCCGTCAAGAGAAGCTACTATGGCCTTACCAAGACAAATGTCGCAGCAGAATGAACTACAAAATGCCCATTTCGCTGCTCAGTACAAGTTTGGTGGAGTCTCTACCTCACAAATGCGAGACTGGCAAAATGCAGGGCGACCAATGCCTATCTTTGGGCCTTCTCAAGCTCAATTGGCAGCTTCTTCTTCCTCCATGGAAGCACTTTCTTCCAAGTATGTTCCACCCTTGTTGAACGAGCAGGAGCTAATGTCCATTTCTACTTCACGAGCTACTTCAAGGATCAGAGGACAATATTACAGTTTCCCTTCTGGCTTGGAAGGAAGCGGACATGGACTCTACCCCAATAGTGTCCCTTCACTGCAGCTTCTTTGCAATGATCGTCGTTAATACTGAGAGTCATGGCACCATGTCGCCATCTCCAAAGATCAGACCGGACCTCCTGCAAATCATAATTGATTTATTCTTTTCTTTGCTTATGCATGAGAGTAGGTGTTCATTCTGTTCATGAATATAAGGAACACAAAAGAAGGGAGGATATAGTAAATTTTGTGTCTCTCATTAGATGCTTTTGGCTTTACTTATTCTGTTTCAGTTTCAATTAATTATAGAGAAACAACTTCAGAAATGGTTGTTGGTTTTCGCCTAGATGGATTCCGTGGAAAGAAAGTTTATCTGTGTCTGAGAAGTTTATTGACTTGGAAGACGTGTAGTAGTATACACAAGAAGAATGGCAATGAAAAAATTTGCTGCTGCTTTAAATTTCTTTCAGCAATGTTCAGGAAAGTGTTTTTTTTAAACTTATTTTCTTGTGTTTGATAGATAAGTAAAAAATATTATTTTAAAATTGTTCTGTATATAAAATAGATAAATACAATGTGATGGGGGCTAAACGGATGAGGTTGAACATGTTCGAAGGTAGGGAGAAAGAATATAATCAATTGGAATGTTATTTGTCAAACTTATTTTCTCTATTTTTACTCGAAAACTATCTGAATTTTGTTACTCCTATCTGTTACTTGGGGGGCAGTTAACCCAGTTTGGCAAATTGTTTCGTAATACTTCTTACTTTAATGGAGCTATAACATGAATTGAGTGGACTTTACGTGTTACAATACTCAAAAACAAAAAAAAGTCTAATTTTGACTATAAAATTACTTTCTATTATACTTCGAGTTGGAGCTCCCTCTGAATGAAGGGCAAATATAAGTTGTCCCACAGTACGATGGCCAGTAAAAATAAAGAAATTTCGTATTGTAATAACTCTTTTTCCCACTTTCAACAACAATATAGCCTCTGGAGTTGACAAAAGATAAAGATATTCATATTTAAACTGGGAAAAGATAAGAGACATTCATATTTAAACTTGCAAACTACCTTTAAATGTATGAATGAACAAATCTTGTATTAAATGAGGCCGCATCAACATGAAGGTATCAACAGGATACAGAATGTCTAATGCAGTAAATACAACCAGCCGGAAGAGAAGTGCAGATGATGAAGGAAAAGGAAAGTGTTTGTTTCGACTCTTGAGCAAAGCACAGAAATCTTCACTCCTGCTTCTCCAACTCTCCCATTCTCTCAATGATTGCCTGGCGTGTAAAAAAATGTTGTTTAGTGCAAACTAATATAGGATAATAGAGTCGAGGCAGAATCAAATATGCATCAACTTCTTTTTTCCATTGGGCAGGGTGTGAGGAATGAGAGCAAAGGAATATATATATATATACACAAAACCAGAACATCTGTCTTCTCATGGAAGAGGGACAAACAACACCTAATATCTAGTTACCCTGCTTCAGCAGAAATAATTTGGACCACTGCTAAATATACTTTTTAAAATTACCACCATGAAATTAGCATGTACATGTCAGTCAATACACAAATGTATATACACATATACATATGTGTGCGTGTGCGGGCATCAAAATACCAAAAGATTGGCCAGCTACAGGCCCTAGCGAACATCAAAAGATCAAAAAATTGGCCAGCTACAGGCCCTACGTCTGGGGGAGGGAGGGAGGGGGTAAGAGGTGATTAGGGTAGCAGATTTCTTACCCTCTTACTTGTTTCCTGGAGCTCCCCAGCAAGAATAAACTCATCTAATATCAGATATACCTGCAGAGGGAAGAAATTGAGCATAAATGATATAACAAGTTAAGAATGGTGCCATTGACTCTACTAATGAAAAACATATTTCTTCATTTCTAGCAAACCAGTATTTTTAGTTAGTGCACATGATGAGGCATGAAAACGTCGTTACTACTTTTTCCTGGCCATCTGATTCTTTGTTGAAAGAATGATCTACCACCAGCCAGAGAAACGTAAGTTCTCGCTTATTATAAAATTCCCTAAAGCTAAGTTTTGTGAAAATCAGAAGATCTATGATTTACAGAGAGGAAATATCAATTACTAAATTCTAATAGTAAAATATCACAAGCAATGAGGAGGGAGTACTTCGAGTTTTCATCCAGGACAGGATGCTGATAATATTTACAGATGTAAGTGTTGGATGGGAAGATGAAATCCTACTATATTAATAGCCAAGTGGGACAATGAACAAGTCTTGGATACCACTTGTTATGGTACCCACCAGTTTCTTCCTTTTAAGAATCTTAACTTTGAAACCATGGTAAATCCTGCAGTAAACCATTTCTTCACAGAAATTAAATTTGATTCTTCTACTTCATTCGATAACCTTCCATCTCTGCCTAAAACCATGTTCAAACAGGGAAGACTGCCTCATGGAGAACCAAGGGGCGTATAAAGTAACTGAGTTTAACCCAAGCTGCAGGACTAAGTAGGTATGTAACTTATAAGGTTCAGCTAAGGATTTGACGACAAGCACCAAGTTGGAGAGCCGGCACAAAAATATAAAAAGAAAAATACAGCAGCATTTAACAGGCAACTTAGAAAATTCAACGAGAATATTGATTGATTTACAACCAATGAAAGGACCATTGTGTCACAACAGGGATCACAGGAAAGAAAGATGTTATAAACTTTGCTGCTTCTATAAGTAGCAACGTTTGATGAGAAATGTCTAACCTTGTGGAAATTGAAAACCAAATCCAGCTCACAGACATTGCTGAAGAAGTGATCCAAAATCTCCACAAACAAGTGGATGGACTCTAAATAAGCCAATTCATTGTCTGTGATATCAACACAAAGTGAGAAAAATAATCCTGCATATCTTCTGTATATTACCTTGTGGGTACGGAACTGCAAAGCGGATATAACAAGCAGGTGTTAGTTATTAGTGACTTATCAAGGAACATATCTACACAAAAACTGAAAAGAAGTGGAGACTCAAAACTAATAGTGAATCAGCCAGATATGTAAATCTCATGCAACCTATTATTGAAGTAAGTTAAGCAGCTCCATCATCAAAAAAAATAAAAATCGCTAGATTCACTTCTTTCATCAATTCTGCTGAGGTTTCAGCAGAAAAGGTATTGATTTCCCTTTTAGTATTCACATTCAGTTGTTTTCTATCTTATTTTACAAAATACAATATACACAAGTTCAAACCTCAAACTTGTTTTCTCTCCCTTCCTTTGCTTTACCTCCCCCTTACAGTTCCAAGGATAAATCACTTACTTCAGGAACCAAAGAGCTTCTTTCCGATATCTTGCTTTGTACTTTATGTCATTGAGGATTTTTAAATAGTTGGTTATGCTTCACGGAGCATCTGATGAGAAATGATTGCCCAACAAAGTTAAAACACAATGCATCTTTTGTTTCCTTTTGCAGGTTGACATTTTTCGATTCTTTAAGAAATCAGATCCAGGAATATAACACCAATATTGAAGCCAGAATGAATGCATAAAAAGTGGTCGGTATATGATTCTAAACAAATCCTCTTATCATGCACAAGCAAAAGGGAAAAAGGCTCTTCTTTCTTGATCCTTCCCTCCCTCCACTCTCCCACTCTCTTCCAACCTCTAAAGCCAAGAGATTGAATTAGGAAACAACATGTAGGTATGGAGAAATGCCTCAATAAGAATTTCATACTCAGCCATAACATAGGTTACTCTACACATAAGTTAAATTTTGAACAATAAACTGTTCTTGAATCCCCCACCACTCCCTATCCTTCAATCATTTCACAAAGTTATTCCTTTGATAACAAGTATTTATGATGCAATGGAAGATAAATACGATAAGATAGTTAAACATTAATACTTTTAGAAAATTAAAGACTAGCGAAAGAGTCTCCCCTTTGCCTTAGCACAATTGCAGCAAATTCGCTTAGTATGGTGTTCTATAGATCGAAAACAAAACAGATAATCACATTTTTGCCTTTTGCATTTCAAGCTGATCTAGTTAAACTCAATTCCACAGATATAAAAGGGCTTAATCAGAAAAATGCTAGCTTCCATCAACTGAAATTAAAAAATTCAGACTTCATTACCTCAACAAAGTTGGTGAATTTGGGATCTCTATTCACCACCAACCGATGAACCTACATGATCCAAATTGACCATATAATCAAAACCCATAATCTAAAATCACCAAATTCACATAATCAAACTAAGAAAAAAGCAAAAAAAAAACTAAAATACCTCATATTCCACCTTGTGCTTCTCGGATTCCTCAAGAGGTATATAATACTTAGCCAAACGAGTCTTTCCTTGCCTGTTCTGAAGCAATATAAAACGGATCTACCCATTTTCGAAATGACCCAGTTGAAAACAAACGATCAAATATCAATACAGTAGAAGAGAAATGAAAACAGCAAATTCATGAAATGGAAAACAAAAAGA
This sequence comes from Solanum tarnii x Solanum tuberosum, assembly GCA_029582315.1. NCBI lineage: Eukaryota > Viridiplantae > Streptophyta > Magnoliopsida > Solanales > Solanaceae > Solanum > Solanum tarnii x Solanum tuberosum. The sequence goes on along the minus strand of JAJONS010045242.1, from coordinate 12,306 downwards.
TTGTAATTTCTGCTACCAAATAATTTTCAGTGAGATCAAAGGGAAGAGGAAAAAGTTACCATTTTGTTCAGAAGATCTGCAGGCAAAATAGCTGGAGAAACAATTGAAAAAAGTTGGAGAAATCTCTTTGATTCTTTAATTTGTAAAAACTAGCAAAAGCCCCAAGGGGTCAGAACTGAGGTGCCAGAGAAGAATTTTCACCTTGTTTTCAGGAAATGACAAAATAGTCCCTTATGTTTGGAGTTATGGTTTAAAATTGTTCCTACAATAAGTTTTTTGGGAAAAGGGTTGAATAACTCAATATTAACGGTAAGTGTATTGAATAATGGCAAGATAAGATAAACTAATAAATGAAAGTTGGAAATATTTTTGACCCTTTTCCCTATGTTTCTATTAGTTTGGTTTTGTATGTTTGTCAAAAGTGAAAACTTTTGATCTCCGTTAAATATTTCACAAATTTTGTTTGTTAGATTTGATGAGAATTATGGGGTGGGGAGGTTTAGCGGGAACTCATATTTGGAAATAGGAGGTATGATTTTTGCAATTTTTGTTATTTCATATAATATTAGTGTTGTAGTTTCTAGGATTTGATGAGACTTTCTGATATTTATAGTTGGGAAAAAGGACAAATATACCTCCGAACTATCTTAAATTGTATGTAGATATCCTCCGTCATATTTTTTGGGACATTGGTGCCCTTGCATCCAAAAACTAGAGCATATATGCCCTTCACTCTAACGGAAGACTAAATAAGGACACGTGACGCAATCTTATCCGTCGATCCGATATTTAATAAATGTCGGGTCGGTAGATAAGATTCTGACACGTGTATGTCCGTTAGTATAAAGGGTATATATGCTCTAGTTTTTTAGGCAGGGGCACTAATGTCCCAAAAATATGACTAATAATATCTGCATACCATTAACGATAGTTCGGGAGTATATTTGTTTTTTTTCCTTTGTAGTTTAATCTTTTTTTGTTTAGTCCCACCATTCTCGAATTACTATTAACGTCCAAATAATTACACCTAGAGAGTACTTTAGGAAGATAAGTCATCCTCTAGGTAGTGTACCCTCTCCTCTAAAGCCTCAAACAAAGAAAATTATCTAGTTACAAAATTTCTGGACCAAGTATCTACATCTAATAACTTTTCTATTGTCCTTCAAGTAATTGACTCTTTCACTTATCTCTTTATCTGTGTGACTGTAATTTCTGTACTTAAGTCCTACCCAACAGTTGATTGTAGCTACAGAAAGTCATCTGAGATAATAACTATTAGTTGAGTCACCATCTACGAAATCAACTCGAGAACTGTGGTTCCACAATTAGCACCTGAGAAGTGGACATCAAATTCATTCAATCTGCACTAGTACAGGTGAGCCAGTTTGTTTATGTTCTTCATTCAATACTGAATTAAAGTCATCCATTGCATTCTGAGTTTGTCTCATAGATGCACTATGCAGTCCATATATGGCTGTGAATCATGTCTAAACTTTTGATCTGTGAATGTCATAAAAATTTATAACTTTCAAGATCTTGTCATTTATCAAATTTTGGTTAAAAATAACCAATATAAGAAACAAAACTGAGAAAATTCTAAAACACCAAAGAAATGTGCTTATTTCATAATTATAAACAAACAAGATGTTCTATATTTACTGATACATCTGCTTTTATCACATAAATAAGTCACTGCTGCATAATACAACAACAACTATGCCTCGGTCCCAAACAAATTGGGGTTGGCTATATGAATCCTCACTTCTTCGTACATCACTAATGGGAGTACAAAAATGGCATCACAAACAAGAGCCTCTACTTAAAGAATGAGAAGTCCAATGATCAATCCTTCTTAGAACATTCTAAATTACAAGAAAATTACAAATGCTCATGTAATTTTTCCTCAAGCAAACCTTTGAAGACATGAAATTTAGCATTCTCCTTAATAATCATGTTCATACTTTGAGTTTGCAGCAGCTAATAATGCAGCTCCAATTCCAGAACCATCTTTTGAATGTTCTATCACTACATTTTTCGAAATTTCCGAGCCTAGTAACTCTGTGACAGCTTCTTGGAGGTATCCTCTGTACTGAGGATAGTGCTCGTATAAGCCTCCATCCATTGCTACAACTGCTCTTTTACCAAAGATGAGGCCTTTAGAATCCTCCTCCATTTTCTGTAGAATCCCAACAATTCCTGCACCAGCCAGACGACCCCCTCGTTTTGCAATAGTATCGCAAATGTCCACGACTGTTTTCCTTGCACTTAGATCGGATTTTACCTGAAAATTAATAATCGAAAGCAAAATTGTGAACATCAAAATGTTCGTAGACTTCTTTCATACTCTATGAAAATATTTTGTAAAGAACTTCTAGTGCTAGAGAGACTAATTTTTTTAGAATAGGATGGACGACCTTAACAACATGGACAATGAGAGTTCATATAGCTGACCTCAACTTGCTTGGGATTGAGGCGTAATAGTAGTTGTTGTTATTATGTGTTCATATCTATAAACGTAACTCTGGAAAATGTTCCATGTTTATGGAAACAGATGCTAAACTATCCTTTTGAATGTTGTCTTTGGAATGAATATAGATCTTCAAATGTAAGGTTCTTCATGAATCGATTATTGGACAACAAGTATTCAATAGGAAAAAAATTAGCCTAGAAGATACGTGACCGGAAAGAGTATTGCAATGTAAGTTAAAACACGAGAGCTAAGTAATATACCCCAGCTACATCATAGAGGACAGATTCAACAGCTTCAAGATCTCTTGATGTATCCTGCTGCATGGCACATATATCAGGTGTCCTATATGATGCAGATCAGACAGAGTGAGTAAAAACAAGAAGAGTACGAGACTAATTAATACAAAACTAATACTTCTCCGAAAACATTTGCATCATAAACTTCTGATATAACAAATGTAATTACCTCAGCACAAATGGAGTGACTAACTTTTCCGGAACATAGCTGCCACCAAATAAGCCCCCAACCTTGGACATTTTGACCAGCACCCGTCTCACAATTTCCCCAAGGTACATACCGGAGATGGTCTTTTCAAAAATCTTCATCAAGAAATAAGACAGTAGAAAAGACCATGAAGAAACAGTGTGATACCAAGTATACGAAGAAAAGAAATTTTCACATTTTGAGTCAATAATACTTGCCTGCTCACCAGGGTTAATGCTCTCGGCATCCATTTCTCTATCAAACTCAGTTAAAGGAAGGCCATTTGAGAAAGCTCCCCATTCAGTATTCACAATCTAAAATATAATGATGTATCGAACTCAATGGTTGCTAAAATCTGCTCATGAAATAACTTGACGAAGGAGATTTGGGCTCTACTTACCGTTATTGGAGACTTGGACATCCTTTTTGTCAGCTTAGGAATAGCATCCACACGTTCTACATAGCAAGCATTGGTTCCAGTCCCAAGAATGACAGCAACCATGGCATCATCATCCCAGTATCTTGCTCCGGCAAGTGTTCCCACAGTGTCATTGACCTAACTTGACAATGAAATCATGAAACGATTGAACTAAGGAAGCGCCAGACTATTCTCCAACATTTCTACAATATACATGAAGTTGAGCAAGAACCTACCAGGGCAGACACTTGCATATCCATTCCCCGCCTCTCCATGGCTTCATTTAAACAAGCAACAACATCTTTTCCTGCCTGTTCCATGTTATGATGGAATCAAAAAGTAATCGACAGGTAAAATGAAAATGATAATGATAAGAGAGACAAAGTTAAAAATCAATGTTAAGGAACTCTTCTCTACTAGTTTGGAATCCAGTATTTTCTGATTCAACTTGTAAGATCAAAGCGATGAAATGATCCCTCTAATTACACAACTTACTAATCAGTCATCATACAGTAACCAGTACTCTAAAAAAAAAATTGTTGTATCTGGAAAAAATGGACTCACTATATGAAACACTCTGTTGTCCAGAAAACAGAAAATCTCACATGCACAATCAATTGGGGATGGAATTACAGGATTTTACCAAATAGATGATTCCGGTGCTTGTTTCAGAAAAAGGTAAAAACATTCGTTGGAAGTTTTAGTAGTTTGAGGGAAATTGACCATCTTTACTGAAACTACAATAACGCAGAATTGATTGGCCATCTTAGCAATGTATGGTTCCAGAACCAGTCATAGGCTAAATTAGTAAGATGTCTAACATCTGCCACTCCTTTACACAAATAAGAGAGTCAAGAAATACTAACAGTTCCAGAGACAGCAAAACCTTTTGTCCATTTGATTAGGATTCCAGTTCTTATTGAAGTCTGTTTCACTGGAAAAGAAAACGTGAATCCTATTTCCCTTGTCCGTCCCTGTTGCAACTCAAAATTACCACCTTCCTTTTGTGCAAATTTTCCTAGCGCAGAAGCTATGAAATCGAACAGCTCCTACAATAACCGATGCAAAGATGAATACAACAACAACAAAAAAGATAGTATTGGTCAAGTCCCATTATAACAAGAAAAACTAAACAACCTCGGAGGTAGCAAACATCAATTCTGGGGGTATAGAGACTTGCTCAAACTCAGTGGCGACTACACGCTCTTCTTTACCACCTAGCTGCACCCTTAGCACTCGGAAATTTGTACCACCAAGGTCCAACGCATAAAACAAGCCTTTCTCATTCCTTCATTAATCATTAAAATATTGTAGCATATATAAGAACAAGCTCAACAATCAAACAAGTGAACAAATAGAAAGTATACTTGGAAATATTAGAGACATATAAATGAAACGAAGGGAGTAATATATAATCAAGACACTAAAACATGCTCAAACTTTTAGACCAGATAGTCACATACATCAGTATGGTATCAAAGCAAACAGAGATTATTGATTCAAATATCATCGCTGTCCATAAAAGAAAAAAATAATTTCAATGTGTTCGTCCCATGAACAAAAATCAAGCTCACATGTGACCGCGTGTTCAAACATAATACAATTATTCAACTTTCAGCTTTTAGACGAGATGACAAACATATTTCATGGCAAGTCTTTAAACCATGTAACTCCTTATGATTATGCCCATCAAATTAAACTTGTGAAGTACACCCAATACCAAAAAGTAACAATAGCTTAAAATAGGTAAAAATAATGGGATCTTTACCCAATTAGTTGGCTAACCAACTTGTTTATTTTTTCTAGCCAGTATGCACAGAATACAAATATTACTATTCAGGTTAATTCTTCGAAACGGGTAATTTATAATAGAAACAAAAAATATCACCTTCCATAAGCAACTGAACCAAAAAAATAAAATAAAAGAATTAGTAGCTTACCCAGTTGGTAGAGTGTCGACATAACTAAGGATCATCTTCAGATCACTGCCGCCATCGACGGCAAGCCCGGCCCGCATATCATCGGCCATTGCATCCGCCACGTGGCGCAAAACTGGGAGAGGAGTAGCACAGTCTTTCTGCAACTTAGTCAAAATTGGTGCTACTCCTAAGCTATCACTAGATCGGACGGCAGACATAATGACACGTGGCCTATAGATCGTTTTATGAGGTGATCGTGAAACATGGAAGGATCGGACGGCCGGCGAGCTAACGGTGACCGACATTTTGGGTAACAGTGAGATCAATTCAATTGTGTGACGGAGAAAAAAAGGGGGACAATAAATGGTGAGGTTGAAACAGAGTGTGTGAAGATCTTAACTTTTAACACTAAAAAGTAGTAATTGATAGTAAGTTTGAACAGTTGGATTTTAATAAAAAATAATATATGTGTGGGGATTTAATGAAAGAATATAAGAATCTGGTATATGGCTGGCTAACTACCCAACTGTTCGTTACTTTCACAGTGTTGAAACTTAACCGTAGCAGGAGTTTTCTTCCCTTCTCTGCTCGGAGATATCAATTCTGTATGATACGCTCTTGGATTTTATAAAATTATGTGTATTGAGAATTTGTTCATCTAATCAGGATTCTACAAATGTATTCGATTTCAATTATGATTTTTGGTATTATATTACCTTAAAAAGTATCTCGAATATTCTGTAAATTCATAAATTGTAACCATATTATTTTTATCAATAATATTCTCGTTTTTTCATATTTTATTCATGGTTAATTTATTTTCAACATATTTAAAATTTGTTATAAACAAATATTTCATTACTTTTTTTATGAATTAGTTTGCTCAATTATCGAGTCAGTTTTCTTAAAATTCATGTTCTCATGTTAAACCAAAGCACACGAAATAAAACTCTTGGCATATAAGTACACTTACAACTTAATATTCTAGACATATCATAATACTATATTTTTTTACAGTTATATTTATATATCATAAAATAGAGAAGTTTAAACTTAACAAATATTATAATATTTGTAGAACATACTAAAAATGACAAGAGTGCCAAATTTTCTCCAGGTTGTGGCGGACAAGACGATGTTGACAAGAGAGCTGCTTGGATTTTTCACTTTCTTTTGTTTGCTTTTGGTTTTCTGTCGGAGTTTCAAATGTATGTTTGACCCACTGAGTGTGTCCTTACTATTGTGGATAAAATGCCAGTTTTAATACTTAGTGAAAAATTATTGAAAATGTTTATGCAATCAAAAGTAATTATTCTGCAGCAAAATCTATTTAGACTTCATATCTATTTAGAATTACTGTATTATTTTTATATCAAATATGCAATAAGTGTGTATGTTTTATATTTTTCAGGGTATATATATAATTCACATGTTGTATAATATATAAGCGTAATTCAACTGAAATTATTATTATTGTATATCAAAAAAATGTGTGTTGTGCATTTTTTGAAATAGGCAAATCTTATAAACGTGTACAAATTGGTAATCTATTTATTCGCCTGGATAGTCTTGTAAAAGTGTTAAAAATAGCTTTTACCTCGGAGATTGATCGTAATTGTAACGAATGTCGGCTCAATCCAAAGAACATTACGTAATAACTTTACAAGAATTATTAATTTTGGCCCTATTTTGAAAAATAACGAAAATATCAAAGGTTACTTATTCATGTGGGTTGGGCTCAAGGTTAAAAACGTCTTTTTCATAAGTCAAAATCAAAGTAGGCCCAATAAATAAACCAAAAAAAAGCCCATACAGTCCAGCCCAATTTGCCTAAGCTTCTACTTGAATCAATTATATATTTTACCAAAAGAAAGTGGTACAACTTACAAGGAAGAATAATTCTAGTGAAGTGGACTTGAAGAAACGAAGCTCCACTTACTCATCTTCTTTTGTTTCCACTTTTTGAGCTCTTTTATAGTCTCTCATTCATCTAACACACTCCTACAAACATAACATACATTACATTCGATCGATAATAGTGTTGAAATTGATAATAAACGATATGGAAGAATTAGAAGGAGGAGTGACGATGATGGGAAAGGCGGAAATCGATACGAGTGCTCCATTTCGTTCGGTTAAGGAGGCAGTCATGTTGTTCGGAGAAAGAGTTCTTGCTGGAGAGCTCTACTCTGCTAATAAGCTTAAACAGGTAATATACATCATCTATTCTCCACTTCATATTATATATACGGATAATATACATAATTTTTAAACTATATAAGAGTACTTTTAATATATTTGTAGCACGTAATTTGTCTTATTATTTTTCAATTTAGTGATTAAATCACTTTGTGTCACAATTATATGTAGTTGTCTCTTAGGGGATATAATAGTGTATATTTGCTTTATACCGTATAAAATAATAATCTATCCAGTATAATCTTACCCTACGGGTTTAGGTATCATGAGTCCGGCCCCAAATCAGGCACCTTTTGGACGCTACAAACCAAAAGGGACTCTCCCTAAAAACACATACCAAAATGGACACTTCGCTCATTTATGGGTTGTAGTGTTCAAAAAGTGTCCGTTTTGGGATGGTACATAGGATGTACACATACATTATCATGAATTAATGTATTAAGTCTATTGTATGAAACTACTTTTGCAAGAGGCTATTTTCATATGGCTTGAACACATACAAGTGTAATCTCTAATATGCAACATTAAGAAGTAAAAGAAGAAAAAGAAACGTTTGCTTAAGCTGCAATACAAGTATATGTTTTTTCATGATGTTGGAGAATAAAATTAAGACTGATATATATAGTGAAAAAGAGGATTAACCAACTAACCAAAGTATCTTTTAATTTCAAGCATATATAAACCTAGATTAAAGATTCTAATAACTATACAATGAAGTAGTTCATTTTATGAAGTTCAAGTTCCCTACATTTTCATCAAATATTAGTAAATCATCAAATTATGTTACTTGCAAACAACAAGGTATGTAACTCACGCTGATGTTATAAATATTATTTACATTGCCAGTATATATAACTTAATTATTATTTTTTCAGAAACAAGATGGATCGAGTCATGAAGACGAAAGCGACGACTCATTTAATGATGAGTTAATTGAAACAAAGCAAAGACTAGAAAGGGCAAGAGAAGAAAGATTGGTAATGGCTACTTGTCTCTCTTCTTTAGAAGAAGAACTTGAACGCACAAGAAATGAGCTTGATAAGCTAAAATTTGAGCAACAAAAAGTCATGGTATCAGAAATCGAAGACCTAAAATTTATAGAGAAATCACAAATTATGTCACATGATCAAAATAATGTTGAGTTTCACAAAAAAAGATATGTCACATTTGCAAATCCTCCACAAGGTGATCATGATCATGTTGTCTTACAAAACCATCCTTCAATCAATAAGAAGAAGAAGATAAAAATACCCCTAATTATTCCATTGATTGGGGGATTTTTTTCTAGGAAGAGAGGTAGTAATTCTGATAATAATATTCAATCTTCTCGAATTTAAAATGCGCGAACAAAAGAGAGATCTCAAGGCTTGTGTCCTGTTTGAATCTTCATAACTTGATGTGGAAGGAGTTTCATTTATAATTTTCCAATGGTTTTGCTTGAAATCAAAGTGTGAAAGGTAAGGTTGGTTAACATTCATATTTGATTTCTTTGTGTAAAATTTTCAATAAGAGATATACTATTAATTATGACATGTAATTCCTTTTGCTTCTTGTAATAATATAAATCTCGAATGAGTTTTACAAAATTTCGAGAATAGCTAAATTTCGTCAGAAAAATTAAAAATAAATCATTCTCCGATAGTATCTATTTAAAGACAAGGTTTTTGCGGTGAATCTCGTTTGAAATTAATCGGAAAATGGAGTTCTAATAGAGTTAATTATATAGTAATATTTTACTCCAATTTTGAAGTTAATTTGACAAGGAAAAATGTACGACTTTTTAGGTCGATTTGGACTCGATTTTCAGAAATTAATATTTTGGGAATTATTGCTCATATTTTCTTATGGGAATCCTGTAATTGAATAGATTGTGTAGATTTAGAAAATCAAATCAGCTATTCCACATATACAACTATGTTTAAATTTACAACATCAAATTTGAACTCATAAAATTAAAAAAATAAATAAACAACACAAGCTACAAGCATGGTTGCACATAATTAATTAATTTAGCCAAAAAAAAAATTAAAAAAATCACACAATAACGTCCGATTTTCTACCACTAAAAATCCCTTGATCTTGTGATGACTTATTGAAAAACTCTATACAATCAGCAATAGCTTCATTATAATGAGAAGTTGATGAATAATAGGAGCTACATGAGGTCTTCGGTGGATCGGGCCGGTCACAGGATCTCCGTCTCTGTCCTGAGCCCGGCCCAGAAGCCGACATTGTTTCCCCAGCCCGACTCGGCCTTCTCCGGCCGGACGTCGGGACGGGGAAAACGAACCGCATGACGATTTTGCGGAAGCGATCGAAAAGCTTCATGGCGGAGAAATTGATTAATTTATTAGAAGAAGGGCTAATAGCTTGGGATGAAGATTGAAAATTTTCTGAAACTTGAATAACAAAGCTTTCTCTTTGAATAGAAGCTTTGTTAGTGTACATTATTGTTGTTCCTCTTTGATGTTAGAAGACAAAAGCCTTTGTATTTTGTTATAAGTTTTGGCTATAATAAGGTTATATATATTTATGAAAATTGGAAAAAGATGATGTTTTAATTCTTTAACCATGTGACCAAATCATATGTATGGGCTTTTGCTGTCTTTTCAAAGTACATTTGTTTATTTAGATTGTTAATTTCATTAACTTCCAAGTAATAATCATGTCTTGTACTATGATATAATATTAACTCACTCTGAAAAATCAAAAGTCCTGATTCAAATAATCATGTTAGCATGGTAATAATTAATATCCTTGGTTCTATTCTTTTTAAACTAATTCTTATGAATAATTATTGACAAACTCAAATTAAAGTTACGGGTAGAATTAAAATTTGAAATTTATGATTCGAGAATTTGAATCTTTTTAAGTTACTGGATTTCAAATTACTAATTTGTACATGTAGACAGAATGAATTACTTAAGACAATTTGAAGTTTAGATTGAAATTCCTGACTTCGGCCAAACTTGTATGCTATAGTCTAGCTTAAAGTTACTGAGACGTTCAAAATGAGTGTGATTATATTTTATGTATATGTTGTGAATATTTTTTATAATGCATAGATTGATTCAAAAGAAAATAAAATATCATCCAATAAAAAAGGTGAATTTTTGTGTATAGGTAACGACAAAGCTTATAAGGTGATTATCTACTTGCCATTTATGAGACGAAAAAACTAGAATTATATATGATGACTTGCTAATCACATTTATATTTAAATGATTAAATTAGTAATAGACAGTAAGTTCACTAAGACATGATTGACTGGCCTAGTTTTTAATTAAAAGCAAAGAAGTTATAAAAGTACGACATTAATGAGTATGATCAATAATAACTTGCCTTTTTTCCTAAGATAATATTCTCTAAGAATCACTCCCAAATGAGTACTGCATGTGCTTGGGCCTTTATTATACTTCAAAAATTATTTGTTGCTTTGAGTTCAAATTCTTGAGATAGTTTGTTTTAAAAGGTTAATTATTAGCTTGATTAATTTTGGTTTTACCATTGGATGTTGGATAATTTCAATTTTGAAGTTGATTTTCTACAGCTTATATATCTTATTCAGATTATCTTGTTCGCACCTCAATTATATTCAGGCATTTGTTATCTCTCACCTTGAATAATTACTTTGTTTATCAAGGTTTAATTGTATTCCGGTCATCGAATAACTTAGTCTATCGAGATTTAGGCATATAAAAAGAAATTGCCTACTATATTATGTCAAACATTTGTTGTCTCCCACCAACACTAAGTTTGCACATCAACTATTTGTTGTCTCCCACCAACACTAGTATGAACTAACTATCTGTGAAGATTCATTGTATCGACCATCATAAATATCGAATAACCCTGTCTATTGTGCTTTAGATATATGAAAAGAAATTGATCAATATTTTATGTCTAGAAGTTATAGAATTTTAGTAAAAAGACTACTTGTATTAATTGTCAATGTATGAAAATCTTCATTGGAGGAATGAAAATTACAAAAAGAAAGCCTAAACCAATGTGGTAGGAAGCCCAAACCAAGCCCATGGAACAGGAACCTGCAATCAACTAGAGCCCAATACTGAGATAACTTGAAAATCTTGGTGGGCTCAACCGTCTGATTTGCAAACATGTAGCCGATTTTAGGTGTCATATTTAAGTTATATCTAACTTTCTCAAAGTATTTAGTTTTTAATCAATATTGACAAATTATAATCACAACTGTCAGTCCAATCTTCATGAAAAAACATATTCATATCACACTAAATTTACATCACAAGAAAATTTATCAGAGGTCTTAAATTGCATCCAAATCTGGATTTTTTCAATTAAAAATCTTAATCTGAAATTTTCAATTTCAATGTCGTAAGGTGTGAAGTTGACTTTGAAACGACTAAACATTAAAAACTTTACAATTTTGGATATGCCTTAAATAGCAATCCTCCAAGCCACTATATATCTATCTGCGTGCTTGCCTAAGTTTGTTTATCCTACCATATATCAATGCTCTCACTCTCGAGGAGGATAAGATTTGTGTATTTCAGACTCTACTTATTAATAACATACTAGGTATATTGTTGGCTTACTTGTCAAAGTAAGTGTAACACCCCGACTTTTCAAAACGTCTAAATTAACTCGTATCTTCGTGGAAAGACAAGGAGGGTGAGTAATAAATTAAAAATGATGTGTTATGTGATATTTTAAGTGTTCAAGTGTTGTATCTGAAGGTTTGAAGCTAGGTAAGTGGCAAAATAAAAGTTGGCGAAAGTTACCGTAAATTCTTTTTTAAAGATTTGTCTGAAATTGGGTCAAATGTCTCGGACGTTTTC
>JAJONS010045241.1:0-22896 GCA_029582315.1 Solanum tarnii x Solanum tuberosum | reverse complement strand
TTCAAATTTGGAACCTCAAATTGTTTGGCCTTGATCTCCTCAATGAATATGGCCTTAACTTCAATGCTATCTAACACCCCGCCTCTTTCATAGATGCCCAACTGCATGAACTTAGACTCTAAGGTCTGAATTTCTTTGTCCAAAGGTCGATGGTTACACTCAAATAAGCTAAGCTATCCTTACTTACCACCTTTTGTCTCGAAACATCTGTCATAACATTAGCCTTATCCGGATGGTATTGAATGGTCACATCATAAACCTTAAGTACCTCCATCCATCTTCGCTATCATAAATTCAGATCCTTTTGAGTGAACACAAACTGCAAACTACAATAATCTATAACCACTTCACACTTAACACCATAAAGATAATGCCGCCAGATCTTAAGAGCTAATACTACCACAGCCAACTCCAAATCATGGGTTGGCTAAATTCTCTCATGCACCTTCAATTGGCGCAACACATAGGCTATAACATTCTTATCCTGCATTAACAGATCACCCAATCTAGAATGAGAAGCATCACAATAAACTATAAAGTCCTTGCCTTCCACTGGTAATGCTAGAATGGGCGCGGTGATCAAGAGAGTCTTGAGCCCTTGAAAGCTCTCCTCACATTTTTTAGTCCATTCAAATGGTATCTCTTTTTTGGTCAAATTGGTCAAGTGCGTAGCAATTGAAGCAAAATTCAGAACAAATCGACGATAATAGCTAGCTAGTCCCACAAAACTCCTAACTTTCATCACAGAGATAGGCCTAACCCAATTCCTAAACGCTTCAATCATTTGAGGATCTACCATTACACTTTCTTTTGACACTACATGCCTAAAAAATGCAACTAAGTTCAACCAAAATTCACACTTTGAAAATTTAGCATATAACTTTTGTTCCCCAAGAACACCCAAAATAGTACTAACATGGTTGGCATGCTCTTCTTCAATTTTCAAATAAACAAAAATATCATTAATAAAGACTATTACAAAGGAATCAAGAAATGGCTTGAACACCCAATTCATCAAACTACGCTATGTATTTCTTCATGCCTGGCCACAAATAAATTTGTTTCATATATTTATATATCTTGGTCACACCGGGATGAATAGAATATCCCAAACCATGACTTTCTGCCAACAATTTTGAATCAAGTCATCAACTCAAAGAATATAAATTCTCCCCTTAACACTAAGTACACCATCCGCATCAAGAGTGGTCTCTTGTTTATTACCATTCGCCATCTTCTCCTTCAGTTCGTTCAAATTTGCGTACTCAAATTGTTTGGCCTTGATCTCCTCAGTGCATATGACCTTAACTTCAATGCTAGCTAACACCACGCCTCTTTCATAGATGCCCAACTGCATGAATTTAGACTCTAAGGTCTGAATTTCTTTGGCCAAAAGTCGCTTGGTTACACTAAAATAAACTAAGCTACCCTTACTTACCACCTTTCGACTCAAAACGTCTATCACAACATTAGCCTTACCCGGATGGTATTGAATGGTCACATCATTATCTTTAAGTACCTCCATCCATCTTCGCTGTCATAAATTCAGATCCTTTTGAGTGAACACAAGCTGCAAACTACGATAATCTGTAAACAATTCACACTTAACACCATAAAGATAATGCCACCAGATCCTAAGAACAAATACTACCGCCGCCAACTCCAAATCATGGGTTGGATAATTTCTATCATGCACCTTCAATTGGCGCAACACATAGGCTATAACATTCTTATCCTTCATTAACACATTGCCCAATCTAGAATGAGAAGCATCACAATAAACTATAAAGTCCTTACCTTCCACTAGTAATGCTAGAATGGGCGCGGTGATCAAGAGACTCTTGAGCCCTTGAAAGCTCTCCTCACATTTTTTTGTCCATTCACATGGTGTCTCTTTTTTGGTCAAATTGGTCAAGTGCGTAGCAATTGAAGCAAAATTCTAAACAAATCGACAATAATAGCTAGCGAGTTCCACAAAACTCCTAACGTTCGTCACAGAGCTAAGCCTAACCCAATTCCTAACCGCTTCAATCATTTGAGGATCTACCATTACACCTTCTTTTGACACTACATGCCCCAAAAATGCAACTGAGTTCAACCAAAATTCACACTTTGAAAATTTAGCATATAACTTTTGTTCCCCAAGAACACTCAAAATAGTACGAAGATGGTTGGCATGCTCTTCTTCAATTTTCAAATAAACCAAAATATCATTAGAAAAAACTATCACAAAGGAATAAAGAAATGGCTTGAACACCCCATTAATCAAACTCCGCTATGTATTTCTTCATGCCTGACCACAAATAAATTCGTTTCAGATATCTATATATCTTGGTCACACCCGGATGAATAGAATATTGCAAAGCATGATTTTCTGCCAACAATTTTGAATCAAGTCATCAACTCAAGGAACATAAGTTCTCCCCTTAACACTGAGTACACCATCCGAATCAAGAGTAGTCTCTTGTGCCTTACCATTCGCCATCTTCTCCTTGAGTTCGTTCAAATTTGCATCCTCAAATTGTTTGGCCTTGATCTCCTCAATGAATATGGCCTTAACTTCAATGCTAGCTAACACCCCGCCTCTTTCATAGATGCCCAACTGCATGAACTTAGACTCTAAGGTCTGAATTTCTTTGGCCAAAGGTCGCTTGGTTACACTCAAATAAGCTAAGCTACCCTTACCTACAACCTTTCGACTCAAAACATCTATCACAACATTAGCCTTACCCGGGTGGTATTGAATGTTCACATCATAATCCTTAACTACCTCCATCCATCTTCGCTGTCATAAATTCAGATCCTATTGAGTGAACACTTGCTACAAACTATGATAATCTGTAAACACTTCACACTTAACACCATAAAGATAATGTCTCCAGATCTTAAGAGCAAATACTACCGCCGCCAACTCCAAAATCATGGGTTGGATAATTGCTCTCATGCACCTTCAATTGGCGCAACACATAGGCTATAACATTATTATCCTGCATTAACACATCACTCAATCCAGAATGAGAATATTCACAATAAACTATAAAGTCCTTACCTTCCACTGGTAATGCTAGAATGGGCGCGGTGATCAAGAGAGTCTTGAGCCCATGTACGCTCTCCTCACATTTTTTAGTTCATTCAAATGGTATCTCTTTTTTGGTCAAATTGGTAAAGTGAGTAGCAATTGAAGCAAAATTCTTAACAAATGGACGATAATAGCTAGCGAGTCCCACAAAACTCCTAACTTTCGTCACAGAGCTAGGCCAAACCCAATTCCTAACTGCTTCAACCTTTTGAGGATCTACCATTACACATTCTTTTGACATTACATGACCCAAAAATACAACTGATTTCAACCAAAATTCACACTTTGAAAATTTAGCGTATAACTTCTGTTCCCCAAGAACACCCAAAAAAGTATGAAGATGGTTGGCATGCTCTTCTTCACTTTTTGAATAAACTAAAATATCATCAGTAAAGACTATCACAAAGGAATCAAGAAATAGCTTGAACACCCCATTCATCAAACTCATGGAAGCTGCCGGTGCATTGGTCAGACCAAAAGACATAACCAAAAACTCATTGTGCCTATAACGATTTCTAAACACCGTCTTGGGCACATCCTCTGGCCTTATTTTCAATTCATGATAACCGGATCTTAGATCAATCTTTGAGAAAACTGCTTCACCTTGTAATTGGTCAAAGAGATCATCTATTCTAAGAAAGGGTGACCCTATTTAATTGCCGATAATCTATACATATTCCCATACTACCATCCTTCTTCTTAACAAACTAAACTGGAGCACCCAATGGGGAAGCACTAGGGCAAATAAATCCCTTATCAAGGAGCTCTTGGATTTGAGCCTTCAGCTCTCTTAATTCTGCCGAACCCATGCGATATGGAGGGATAGCAATGGGACGAGTACGAGGCTTCAAATCAATGCAAAAATCTATATCGCTATCCGAAGGAATACCAGAAATTCACTAGGAAACACTTCACTAAATTCAGATACAACAGGAATAGACCCAAACGATGGACCCTCAATCTCAACATCCCTAACATGAGCCAAATAAGCCAAACAACTCTGGCTCTACTAATTTACTAGCCCGAATGGAGTATATAATCTTAGCTTGCTTAGGCTTGTACATCCCTTCCCACTCTAATCTTTCTCTTCCCGGAATTTGTAGAGTCACAGACTTAGTATTACAATTAAGAACAACAAAATAGGGTGACAACCAAGTCATGCCTAAGATTATGTCAAAGTCAATCATATCCAAAATTAGTAAATAAGCCCAAGTCTAAAAACCTATAAACACAATAGGACAAGCACGATAGACATGTGTGACTATGACTGACTCTCCAACAGGGATAGAAACACGAATGGGGGCATCAAGTATATCACAAATCATCTCAAAATCAGAGGAAAATCTTAGAGATTCATACAAATAAGTAGAACCCGAATCGAATAACATATTAGCCATATGGTCACAGACAAGAATAGTACCTGTGATCACTGCATTGGATGCCTCCGCCTCATATTTACTCGAAAGCATAACATTGAGCTCTATCATCTTGACGAGCCACTTACCTTTCTGGTTGTGCGTTACCCCTACCTCCATTACCATTATCATTTCCTCTACCTCCACAACCTCGTTGATTACCTCATTTCCCACCTTGTTGACGTCCTTTATCATTATTACCATATCCCGTGGGTACCACTTCTCTAGACTGCTGCTGGTGCGTGAAATCTAACACACGTGGGTGGGGACAATCTCTCCTCATATGGCCAGGTTGACCACAATTGTAGCAATTATGATCAAAAGATGGTCCGGTGCCCGTCGAAGGCACGACACTCTGACTATCCTGGAAATTATGAGATGGGGTTCCCGAATAGTTACATGTAGAGGCGGGCATAGTATACTGAATTGGCTTGGCTGCAAGTGTTGGCCTTCTAGACCCCTTAGAGTAAGAGCCTTGAAAGTTACCAGAATTCTTTGCCCTTGTTGCCCAAGCCTTAGCTTGAACGTCTCGCCTCATCCCCTCCACTTTCTTAACATAGTTTGTCACCTCATTAAAACTCCTCCATGCAGAAGTCATATGAATGGATAATACTTGCAACTCAGAATTCAAACCTCTAATAAACAATCAGATCATCTCCTCCTCAGTAGTAACCAACTGCGTAGCATATCTCGATAAGGCATGGAACTTGGCCTCAGAAGCAGCCACAAACATACCACCTTTCTCTAAAACCATAAATTCATCCCTCTTGTGATCGCTCAAAGTTCTGGGCACATACTTTTCTAGAAATAGAGCATGAAATTGGGTCCAAGTAAGTGGAGGTATAATAGAAGATCTGCACTCCATATAAGCTCTCCACCACTGCTTGGCCTCACCTTGAAGATACGAACTCAACCTCATGTTGGTGAAAATTGCCCAATTTATGTAGCCTCACATAACAGTCTAAGATAAACTCATAAGCATCTTCACTCTTAGAACCAAGAAATACCGGAGACTTCAGCTGTAGAAACTTGTCAACATATCATGGTCATTCCCAGTCATAATAGAACCCAACAGAGGATGGAATAATTCATCATTACCTCCCATTCCACCCGTCTTGGGCACAGTGCTAGCAACAGGGGGATTAGCAGGAGCCTGAGTTGCTTGGGCAGATGGAAGCACTCTAGGACCAGCCAACCCCTTTAAAAAGGACATTATCTATTGAGCTAACACTGGATCCAAAAGAGGAACACCTGTATTTCCAGCCTGAACCTCTTCCTCTTATCCAATCTCTTCAATATCATCGACATCCACATTCAGCTCTATCTTCTCATTATGCGCATGAGGGTTCTCATTCACATGCACATTCTCAACGGATACCT
This sequence comes from Solanum tarnii x Solanum tuberosum, assembly GCA_029582315.1. Taxonomy (NCBI): domain Eukaryota; kingdom Viridiplantae; phylum Streptophyta; class Magnoliopsida; order Solanales; family Solanaceae; genus Solanum; species Solanum tarnii x Solanum tuberosum. The sequence continues at coordinate 17,022 of JAJONS010045241.1, read as the reverse complement.
AATTTTCATCATGCGCTACTTTTCCATGGCCTCTACCACTAGCTCTTCCTCTACCTCTGCCTTGATCGCGACCTCTAGCTGCAGATTCATCAGCTGGAGCATTGACAGTAGCTACAGGCCTAACACCGTTATACCTAGTATAAACCATTTGCGAACAGAAGAGTGAAGGAGGTTAGATACCAATTTGAATCGCCAGAAAAAAGTACAGGCATCCCCGTACCATTCTGCGAGACTCTATTAGACTCATTTTGGTACATCGAGATCAACGAACTTAGGCTCTGATACCAATTTTTTCACGACCCAGACCGTCATGATTGGCACCCACACTAACCATCCAATGGGAGAACCACTACTACAATCAAACTAAGCAACTAAAACAATACTAAGGCAATTAAGTTACGGAAGCAAGTTAATTAACTAAATGAATGCAAAAATTTAATACCTAGAACCTCAAAGTCAATGTACCAAAACATCTAAAGTTCAACAAGTATAAACAAGAAGGGATGCAACCCCAAATCTAATGAATAATCAACTAACTAAAACAAATGTCTAAGTTCGGAAATGGTGAACATAGATGAAAGAGAATTACATGGCTGCCCCAAAGAATTGGCTCACCCTTGAATTCGATGTGATGATCTCTAATCTTCTAAGCGAGGTCTGTCAATAGTCGTGTGAGGATGCCATGTACTTAACAAAAATACGAGCAACTACAAATCAGTACATAACCACAGTATACTGGTAGGATCACGCGACTATCCCACTAGTGCAACATAAACAAGTCAAACAATTTTATAATCATGTGCATATATATCAACATATACAATATCATCAACATTTACGAATAATGACCAACTTCACATTTTATGTCAAATCATTGGTCTTCTCATGGAACCCAAACCCAAACAGTTAGCATGCCGGAACGTGGCAACTAATCCCATATTTATGCTGAAACGTGGTAGCCGATCCCATAATTATGCCGAAACGTGGCAACCGATCCAAGTTAGTTATGTTGGAACGTGCCAATCCGCTCCCATTCACACACCACAATCACAAATACCAGTACATCAACAAGATCATACATTTGAGTCATGATTTCATGGCATTCATCAATTCTCTTTCTCATTTACAACAAGTGTGATCAACATTGCAACATTCATACATATACAAGTGTCATAATGAAGAAAGAACAAGCCTACATCACACAATCATAGAATCACAACCATCACCTACCTCGAAACAATCTTGAAACCCTAAGAAACTTGATCCTTCAATTTCCAGATTCGTTCCGCTTGTTCTTGGTCTACAAACAATCACAATAATACGGGAATCAACAAACAATCGGTAATTACCCGAATTACTAACAATTCTATGAACCCTAGATCAAACCCATGATCCCAATTACCCAATTTATTGTTATTTCCACCATAGAATCTGTAACAAAACCCTCCCCAATCAATATTCACCCATTCTAGTATGTTCTACGAATCAAAAATGGATTTGAGGAGTGAAAAGCTTACCTTTAGCCTCAAGAATGATGAAAAACGAGTAGAAATCATTGGGGTTTGTTCCTTAGCTCTAAAAGTAAAAAAGTGCCAAATAAGGTCGTTTAGGGGTTTATTAACAACATTAAGTCGCGTCTGGCCCGCCACAATGGCCCTCATCTTGTTGTAGCGGCGGTGCCAGAGCGGCATTTTTGAACCAGTGAGTTATTCATCTTCCCCTATAATTTTAAGTCTCGTCGTACCCGCCACAATGCCTCATATCCCGCTGTAGCGACCCCGCAAGAGCAGCCAAACTCCCGCCAAAGCAGCACAAAAGGAAACATAGAGTCAACTGAAGAACTTCCAAAATCCCATGTCACAACGCAACTCTAACCCACAAAGATCAGAAATATACACTTTATGCTAAGATTGATTTCGGGAGTTCTACTCACCCGAATTCAATTCCATAAAGCCGTACAAATTCCTTAACAAGTTATCTAACCACTCATGAAATCAATACTATAACTACTCCCCCCGATTGTTACAAGATTTTCCTACACCTTAGTGACTCCGATTTCCTCCAAATCTGGACAATGTTGGGAAAATTCAAGTACTACGAAAAAGTTTTTCCAGCCACAATTTTTCCCCTGTTGAATTTTCTATAACAGCAGAACCCGGTTGTTAGAAAGCATGTAAGTCATAATTTTGAGGTAAATTCTACCCTAAAGGCACTATCTAAGATTGATTTTAGAGCTTTAATGGTGGTTTTATTGCATGGGCAGTTTTAGCCCATTTTGAGCTGGAATTGTGCATGTTTTAAGAGTACAAGTTCTTATGCTATCTAGGACCTTTTTTACTATTTTAGGATTTCTGATGTGGATCCCACATTCTCGTTTTGAATATATTTTTTCCTTATTTAATTATTGTATTTTTTGTGTTTTAACATATGTATTGATGATGTAATCAATAATTTATTAGCATGGCATCTTTCAGAGGTATTTCAAAAATTGATAACTCCTGCGTGGTGGATTCTGAGTCGCGTGATCCTCTTCGAGGCAGGCTACGATCTACTTTCTTGATTGGGCTTTATTAGATTATGTTTGGTACGAATTCGATGTGATTAAGGTTGTTATTTGTAAAATATTAGAATTCCTTTCATTTATTCTATCTTTTCTTAATTCCTGTAGAAGTGTTGGGCGTATTGTGGCTAATAAGCTCCTTAGTTTAGGCTAGTAGCCTTGCTTTTCTCAGCGTGATTATCCATATTATGATTGATAATTAAGACCTTAGGATTTTATTGAGCCTTAGATGCCTTTCAATGTGTTATATCTATCTTGCATGGCTTGCTTCAAGTTGATTATTTTTTGGTAGTGTTTGAGACTTTAGAGGCCCGTCGTGGCCATTGGTTTTCATTAGTTGTGCTCGGTTATGAGCTAGAACTATGTGTTTGGGGCTAAGGCATCGATACTTAAGTTATCTATCCCTTTATTTCATTCTAAAAATCTTTTTGATCCCTTCGCTTAATGATTAGCGATAGACAAGATATGTTTTATTAATTCATTGTTATATGGTTGGGTTTGAGGCTGTGGCGAGTACTAGTTGGATTCAAGTTAGTTCTCTCCATGTTGGTAGCATGGTTGGGTTGGTAATATAGTTTTGATTGCATGCAACTTTTTTAGATGCTTGTGGTGAAATGTATTGCATTGACTGCTCATTTGCACAAGTTTTGTGGTATGATCTTTGTTCATGCATTGATAATCAGAACTTTTTGAGAAAGACTATTTTACACTTGGTTATTATTCTAAATTTATTTTAACGAGCTTCATAAAACATGGATCACTTTGATAAATTGGTCTTCAAGATTAATGAGGCATCAAAGAAGCACTCATTTTCTAGTTGAAACATTGGGGGAATCTAGGATGTGCTCAGTTTTTACTTCACAAGCTTGCATGTTGACGCCCTTTCCTCCATTGATTTGGCTACTTGTACCTCTAGTACCATTACAAAGATGATATATTGTAAGCCTTGGTTCAGGTCCAAGTACTGTTTATGGACTTCTCATGTCTCCTATGGGTCCTTCTAGTTGTGGGTTTCATTGAATAAATTGGAATATGCATGGGGTCCTACCTTGCTTTATTAATGTAGAGGTAGGTGTGTATACGTGGTTACTAATGGTTCATCTATTTCTACTACATCTTCTTCATATATATGCATTGCATATCACCACTATAATTGATTACTAATTGCATCCACCAGTTTTATGGAAGTCAATTGAGTTATATTTGTTGTCTTTACCTTCTGGGCTTATGGGGTCGGTTAGGTTGTTTTGGCTATATTATGTATTCTTGTAATATTGATATGATAGTTATTAGGTTGTGGGTCATATTATTTAGATGTTAGTTATCCCTGACCTTGGGTAGTTGAATTTTCTAACATAACTTCGTTTGCAATAAGGTTGGTGGGATTACAGCTCCACGTATGTTCTTCTACTTAATTTCTTTACCCTATGCACCTATTTATTCAATTTTATTGCTTGTTCTATCATTGGATATATCCTGCTTATTTACTTATGTTGTACTTTCCTTATGTACCTATTGCTTATAGTTGCATTATCAATGGAGCTCAGTCAACGGATGCCTATGGAGTATCACTTGTTGTTACTAATATTACACTTCTACACCCTTCCGATCGTAGTATGAGTTATAATGATTGACTTGGATCTCGTGTGGATCAACTTTTAGGTTTAGGAGATTAAGGTGAGCTTTTGACATTTAAAGTTACCGGTTTCCATCTATTTGGGCTACTCTAGCCTTTATTTTGTAATTAGAGACAGTCTGTACTTGTATTGTATTTGTAAAAGCTTTGTATTCCTATTTTGATTAAATGCTCAATTACAGACTAATGGAAGGTCTTGGAGATTCTTTTTTATATTACATTTCTGATGATTACTCTTTCTTCTCATTGTTAAAAGCTTCATGTTTCTTGTTATATTCCATGTGATAGCCCGTTGCTTATAATTTTGGCCTATGTTAAATGTTTAGTTACTGGTGGGGTGTAGTAGGTGAGATCATGAATTTAGAAATTAGGTTGTGACAAGTTGGTAACGGAGCTCTAGGTTGACAGACATTTTTGGTGTTAGAGAAAATGCCTAGTAGAATCCTGCGAATCGGTGTAGAGAAGTAAGTTTGTATCTTTTCTTTGGGAGACTATAGGGAATTCATATGAAATTCTTTTTTTGACCCCTTATAATATGATTTTTTGTATTAACCTCTAAAACTATTTCTTTGGAATCAACTCTCTCTTAGATGGATAGCATGTGGTATTTGATGGACGTAGACAAAGTATCAACACATTTAACGAGAGTTTCAACACTTGGTCGGGCTAGAGGGACTTAGTTAGGCACTTACACGACCCAAAGTACCCCTTACGTGTGGCATGGCGTATAGACCCCAAGATAGCCTACACAAGAAAACTTGCATACATTATACAAGATAAATAGAATATAGATTTGAAGGACAATTTTCATATCATAAAAGAGCTTGACATAAACGGAAGTCTACATAGTCATGTCAAGATATCTACTACAATATAAGAGTGGTTGGAATGGAATCCATACACCACATACATCATATGAAAACTAGAAAAACATAACGGAAGTAAATGTGTCTCGGTCCTCAGAGCATGAGGACTAACCAAGTGTTCGAATCCAGTAGAATGATCAACTAGCCACAAGTGTGGGAGGTTGGAGCGTCATACCCTACATTAATGAGACAATGTAGGCACAAGTATGTGTTTGTACATGGAATGTACTATGTATGAGGCAAAGTTCATAGAAATATGCATGACATTATGAATCGTTTGAGTAGGTAAGGCATGACCAACATTTGAACATTTAAAATCTTAAAAAAGTTCCATCATATAAATCATAAAATATGTGAAATGCATTTAAATTAAGAGACATAAGAATATTTTAAAGAAACATATTCATTTTGTGGGATGTTGTCGTTAACCGATAATAAGACTATGAGAACTATGTCATGAAATACGGTATATGCCCATACCGAAAGAAGGGGATTTCTACTTGCCAAGGTAGAGTCCGTACACATCCTCTTTTACTAAAGTGGATCAACTAGTTAGGTCATTTAAGACAATCCTATGGGGGCATGTAGTTTGAGACTAGAGGTTTCTACTAGAGACTTACTCTATTTGAGCCTTCACCTCAAAGCCTTCTCGGGGTTAATAAAAATCCCAGCATAATAGATAAAAATCTATTATCATCATATCATAGGAAAGACAATGATCAATGACATTCCCCATCATTAATATAAAACATAGAATAGCTCCTTAAAATACAATCCAAGCATAGGTGAGGAACCCTTTCACCGTTGTGAATCAATATGTGAGAAACACCTTTCAAAATCATGATTATATTTGTATGAAAGAAAACCTTTAACAATAGCATTGATACTTTCATCAAAAAGCACCCTATTAACATAAACATCATTTTCATAGGACATGCATAGCTTTTCAAATTCATAGTTTATAGGTTTATGGTTTCTTCACAAGTTCATAGTTCAAAAGTCATGATACATGCATGGGTTCATACAATTTCAACTCAATATCATGTAATTACGTAATAGCATGCAGTACATGATTGAAAACCAACAATTGACTCATAATTGAATAGAACCCCCAGAAAATTAAGAAGAACCCTAATTTGATCAGTTTTATTGGATTAAGGAATTGAAAACCTTTTTTACAACAAAGAGAAATGGACTCCATGGGTAATTACCCATATACCTTGATACTCAAAGCACAAAAAAATTGTGAATTGAAGACCTTGGAGTCAAACTATATCTTCTTCTTCTTCCTTAGCTTGAGAGAGAATTTGGAATAATGAATTTGATTGGGATTTGGATAATTAGGAGAATGACTTAAATATGGGTAGATTTAGGAATAATAGTCTTCATATAGGGCATAGAATAGGGATCAAAATGACAAAGTTTAGGCATAAAAGATATTGGAAAGGACCCGAAAGTCCTTAAGAATTAACTGACAAAACCGGTCTGCGGGTCTGACCTATGGACCATAGAACAAATACGGTCCGAATGGTCAACAATACACCTAGTATAGGGACCTTACAATTTACCCAACTTTGACGAAACTCTTCTACGATCCTTAGGACTTCCTACTGTCTGTAGACCTATATCAAAGCACTTAACTTTAACCCCAAAATTACACTAAGTGTGGATTACTTCTACAAAACCCATCTATGACCCGTAGATCATTCGACGGACTGCCCTAGTAAATCTTAGGATGAGATTATTGATAATTATCAACTACACTTCATCCAATTCTAAGTATAGGCAGTCGCAATCAACAATAAACCCAACTAAGAGTTGGGGTGGATCCCACAGGGAGTGATACGGTAAAGAATTCAATTACGAAGTAAAATGGTGTTCTGAACATTTGTAGTTCTAGACATTTTAGAAACAATGAAGTAAATGGCAAGGGGTTGACAATTAATGTCAACTGGGTAGATTTGAGTGAACAATTTACAACAATGAACAATCGGGACTAAACAAGTAGAGAGGGGTCCTTGGGAGTGTGATCAATTGAATGCCAATTTCTCTAAATAAGTGATTATTATTTACTAGAAATCGTTGAATCTTAGTGGGTAGGCTAGGCTTTAGGTGTAATAGGCATTTCTCAATAATCTATGACGAATCAAGCGAGTTCTCTCGAACCTTGACATGCATAACACATATAAACAACCCAATACCTCAATCAATCTACTCTTTCAAGCTAGATTAGTAGGATTGAATTTAGACTCACTTTTTCAAGCTAAGTCTATAATAACCTAATCACTACAATTATCAATCAATAGTTTTAACTCTAAGACTTATTTCTCTAGCAAGCTTAGAATGCTAGGTTAGAATTGTATATGCAACTACAATTCATCAATTAAAACTCAACTATCAATTGAACCCACATCAAATCAGTAAATACGAACATCCATAAGCTAATTGAAACATTCATTCACCAAATCAGACCCCCAATAATGGGGGTTTTAGCCACACATAATAAAGAGCAAGAAATAGTTACCAACTATGTTTTCCATCAGCTTGGGCAACAATCCACAAGTCTTCAAAATGCTCAAATTTAATTCCAAATCAAATTCACCCTAAATCTCTACTCAAAAAGCTAAAGAACAATGTTAGGGATCTAAAACCCAAAACTGGACAATGTGAGAACTCTCAAAACCTCCAGTACTGCTTTTTCTTCTTTTGAAAATTTTATTTATACGTTCCCAGAATTTCAGCTTTAGAGCCACTTGGCGAAATAAGTAGGGCTTCACCGACCAGGTCGGCAATGTGCTGACTGCTCCTTTCCATTGCCTTCTTGGCTTGGCCTTTTACCACCTCTCTTCTTTGACTTTAGGCAATCAAAGTTGTCGTCGCGGTCTGTTCAATGGTACACCAAAACACCAATCTTCTCGTCGAGTTGGTCTTGTCCATGGGCTGGCCTTCTATAACTTTTGGCGAGCTAAAGAGACACTCGGTGAGTGCCAACGTTGCTTTTTTCTGTATTTTTGCTCGGTAACGTCCTTGCCTTTCTCTTTTACCTTCATCGTTGCAAATTAGCATTTTAACATCAGTTTAGAGCATAAAATGGGCATTGAGGACACTAAAACTCTGAATATCAATCCCTAAAAGAGTCGAAATCCTAGACACATCAACACCCCCAACATAGACTTTGCATGTCATCAAGTAAAATACAAGATTAATCAGTTCAATGGAGATGTCTATAATTAGTGCCACTCAAGACTCATCATGAATGCACATGAGATTCATATACCCGTGAAATATTCAATGGTGCACTACAAGTTTCAAATTGTGACTAGCCATCATCAAATAGAATTCAAGCTCAAAATGCTTGCTTCAAATGCGAATTCAAGCTCTACGAAAGTATTCAAATGCCCTTACATCAAGAATGATTCCATGCCCACACAAAGCTCATCAGAATTTAAGAATTAAAGAATCAACAATTAACTCTCAAACTCTCAAAGATAAACACATGAATGATTCTACCCATAGGCTTGCTAGTATTTTCCAATCAACATAACATTAAGCTCAATCCAGATCACTTAAGTCCTTCAAGACTTATAACAGGGCTGAGGGTAAAGGTATGATCATTTTGGTTTAGTGACTTCTACCTTCATGAAGCATGACTTGCATTTCACCTTTTTTTTTATTTTGACAATTCACCCTAAGTTCTTTTAAGCATGATTCATTGGATACCCATTTTATTTTATTCATTGCACAAGGTTCTTTGCGATATTCATTTTTAATCTTTGTTTTTGCTTTTCTTCTTGTTTTTTTTTATATGGAGGGGTTCCATCTTTTTCAACACAATCCATCAAGGGCAGATTTTTTCACAAATTTCTTAACTTTCCACATTTTTTACCACAGTTGGCCTAAGTTGGCTATAATAAATGGACCAATACTTCATGAAGGTTTTAGGTAATGGGAAAAGAGGTCAAATGAGTTCATGTTTCATCCAAGGGAAAGGTCAGGTTCAAATGGTGTCAAGCTAGGTTCACACTCTCACAAGGTGGTTACAAAGAGGTATAATAACAATTTAGTTCACTCTCAAAATATTGTGCCGAAGATCATCTCTATCGTTCACCTACATTTGTCGACTGGAACAATGGGGCAAGTTATAGGTATTACCAAACACATATTTCAAGACGATCTCACCACACATGGAATTCAACACAAGCATAAATCAAGATCCTACAAATTTAGCTCGAGTGCAACGATCATCACAAGATTCATTTCAACAATTGGCTAGTCACAGTGAGATGCTAAGAGTTCACACATGACTTATGCAACTCAAATTTGCCTCATTGGAATTGCACAAACATATCGTTCGATCAAGAGCACTATTGAAGTCATTAGTATTGATCGCACCCGATACTCAAATATGTAAGAGAACAACCACATTCAAAAAAAATAAAAAGGTGAAAGTTTGGATGAAAAACCAACAGTCACATAAAAAACCAAAAATTGATAGTCACAATAAGTAATCACAAAAAGTAAGCATTCAGAACAAACTATCAAAAACTAATCATTCACAAAAGCAGCCCAAAATAGGCAGGTATGAAGATATCTCACCCCGCCAAACAAAACTAACCATTGTCCTCAATGCAAAAGAAATAAATAGTCTCAAAATAAAACTGAAAGAGAGTCAAGATCTCCTTGTTAGCCTAAGACTGAGGTGAACTCTGCACATCTAGGACTCTCTCAATCTGGGCATCAGTGCCTTGCTCATCACTGATGAGTCCATGATTTGGACTCATTTAAGGCTTTATTTTAATAGATTTAGTGTCCTCAAATGCATATTTTGTTCCAATAACTGATGTAAATCCTTGATTTTTCAGGTATTTGGATTAAGGAACAAAGAATGGACACTAAGGAGCAAAAAGGAACAATGCACCTGAAAGAACGAAGAAACGAAGTCCTGAGGATCGCCTAAACCATTGGGCGAGTCGCCAAATGGCCATGGTCTTGCCTAATGTTCCAGTGTGCCAAGCCCTGAAGGAGAAAATCAAGTGGGCGATAGAAAGAAGTAGTCAGCGAGTAGCCAAACGGTTCCGCCATGTAGTGCAATATCGCCCAAAGTTACAGAACTTAAAGATGCTAAACCCCCAAAGCAAAAAGGCGATGGAAATGACCAAAGGGTAGATCACCGAGTGGATCGACGATTCCGATTTATTGCATTGAATGGTCCTTCCCAGCACATTTTTGGCAACTATAAATATGCTTTTAAATTCTTAGTTTAGGATCCAGTTTAGTATCTATCATTCAATATCAGAGTTTCAGAATAGAATTATTGGTTTGAACTTAGAGTATGGAAATAATATTTCCTTAGCTTCAAAGACTTAAAGATTTCCATTTCTGAGAAATTGGAAGTGGGTGTTGAATATTCTTCATCTTAGACCTTTGTAAAGACGAAATTAATCCTATCCAATTGATGGAAACACAATTTGTAATGATTTTTATCTTTTTATGATGTCTAGCTAAACCCCCAACTCTTGGGGTGTTATTATGTGATTATGGGTTGATTTAGCTGATGGGTATTGTTAATTGATAGTGTAAATGTTGTTTAAAAGTAATTTCATTCAATAATTGTGGCTTAATCTAAAGGGTTGTAGTTGTAAATGCAACTCTACCTTCGTGTTTTTGGCTTGCGAGAGAGAGGTTTTAAAACCAAGATTACTGATTTAATGGTCTGTGGGTATTGGGTTGTCATGGGTTCAGCTTGAAAGAGTGAATCCTAAACCCTTTTCCACACATTCAGCTCGAGAGAGTGAATGGACTAAAGCGTAGGTTGTTCTTATTCGCTGCTTATTGGTGTTGGAGAGAAACTAATTTGATTCAGGGTAAATCGTTCGAAAGAAAATTTATCCCCACTAAAGTCTAGCTTATTCACTGATTTACAGCTATTCACTATTAATTAAAATCACCCATTTTTCTACCTTAGCCCATAATCCGATCACATCCCAAGAACCCATCTCCATATTTATTATTTTCGTGTTATTTGTTGATGATAGTTGAAACCAAATCCCCCTGTTATTTGACACTTGTGTCACCCCAAACTTGAACCATGCTTTTATTCGTAAATATTTTTACCTTTGATTGACTTGAGAATATTAATGCTTTTCTATTGATTCTCAAATACGTACCACTCCCTTGGGATTCGACCCCAACTCAGTTAGTTGGGTTATATTACTAACTAACGATCGTTGAAGCTTAGTATTGGATGAAGTGTCTTTGAAAAGTTTTTAATCAAAATGGTGCCACTGCCGGGGAGTGGTGTTATTTGAGAATTTTTAGCTAAGTTGGATTTTTCTCTTGTTAGTCATAGTTGTACTTACTTAATTTTAGTTTTGTTTTGCTTATTTGTGTGTTGAAACATGAACTATGAGTGTGAACGGTAGCAATGTCACCCAAGTAGGTCATCAAGATGACATCGGAAACCTCAACGATGTGAATGAGCCTAATGCTAATGACGCCCATCTTATGGGTGGTATTGGTGCCATTCGCTTGCTTCCAACAGAAGGGAATGCGGTTTTCCACATCACAAGTAATATGCTGCAACTCTTGAAATTGAAGGAGGTGTTCAGCGGTTTGGCTCATGAGGATCCCCGTGAGCATATTAGAAACTTTGTGATTGTGTGCGAACTGTTCTCCTTCAAGAACATCTCCCAAGAGTCGGTCCGATTGAGGTTATTCCCGTTCTCTTTGATGGGAGAGGCATGTAAGTGACTGGTTGAATTTCCACGTGAATCAATCACATCGTGGGAGGAGTTGGTCACCACATTTCAAGTGTAATTTTTCTCTCATCAAAGATGATGACTCTTCGGGACAACATTCAGAGCTTCAAGCATCTAGAAGGAGAGCCAATTCATGAAACTTGGCTGTGATTCAAAAAGTTAGTGCTTCAATGCCCAACTTATGGCTTGCTTGATAACATGTTGCTAGAGTATTTTAAATGGAGCCATGACTCAGTAAACAAGGGTGTTGCTGACCAAATTTCTCCAGAGGTTTGATGCAACAACCTTATTTGATAGCAACTCAGCTCTTGGATGGCATGACTTCCATAAACAAGGCGTGGTATACCTATGAAGACCAAGTCTCCCCTCTCACGTTCAAATTGACAAAGAAACAGATAGAGAAGGACCAAGAGAGGGACAAAAACATGGCCAAGATCATGACACAACTTGACATTTTGTGCAAAAATATGATGGGAGCTGGTGCTCGAGGTGTCAATGCCGTGGGTATCGAGTGTGCTAATCTAGAGGAGTCAAAGTTTTAGGCCTTGTATAATGAAGAGGTGAATTTCTTAACCAACCAAGGTGGTGGTTACCGTTCAAACTACCCGAAGCAGAGTGGTAACCAAGGTTGGAGTAGGCATGAAGGTTACAAGGATCGTGATCGAGAATGGAGGGTCCAAAATCCCAATTGGAAAGATGGGGAGAAGGATAGGTATGTGCCTCCCCACGAGCGCCAAAAGCCAAAAGATTTGGAAGGTGGCCGGTCTGAGGATATGCTTTCTCGTATCCTCAACAAAGTTGAGGGGTCGAACAAGATTTTAAAAGAAATGAAAGAAGATGTGTCGACCCTTAGCCAGGCCGTTACCTCCCATTTAGTATCGATCAAGTAGTTGGAGACCTAAATGGGTCATATTTCATCTCATTTGAACCTAAGACAACAAGGGGGTTTGCTTAGTGATACTATGGCTAACCCCAAGAATGAGGTTTAAGTGTGGACTTGCGTCGTGTCACGACGTTAACTAAGGCGCTGGTTGGGAGGCAACCCAAGTTTTATTTTCTTTCTTTTTAATTTTGAAATAATGGTGTGTTGAATGTGCAGGTCAAAATGTGGAAACTGGTTGAAAAGTGCAGGTTGGCGAGCTAAAGGTCCAGTCGGCGCATCACCGAGGAGGTTGGCGAGGCCGACCTAGACCGCCGTTAGACTGAATACAATTTTAAATTGGAGTTTGTAAAACTCGGCGATCCCAGGAGAAACTTACTGAATCACCGACTAGGTCGGCGATTGCGATCTAGTCCATTGTGTGGACCCCCACATTAACTGGAGGTCCTGTAAAACTCGGCGAGGTAAGTGACCACCCGGCATGTCACCGAGTGGGTGGGCGAGCACGACTAATGTCACCGAATGAGCAAGAACTAGACGATTTTTAACAAGCCAAAGGTTTAAACTTCGAACTCTTTCACTTTCCCTAATTTTTAATCTTCCTAAATTCACACCTGCACATTATTTTCTATATTTCTTGCATTTTTAGAGTGTTTTAGTCGTTGATTGTGTGTTCGGAGTGGATTACTTTGCCGCCTAGCATTTCAATCTTTATTAATCGGCATCAAAAGTTGGTTTTCCGAACCCCGAGTTTTATTATAGAATTTTGTACTCATTTGCAATGATTTTATGTTATTGAAGTGTGTTCGGCCTCTCTGATAGTTTTAGTATGTTTGAATGCTTGTTTTAATTTGATAATCTTCCCCATAGAGTTTATACCTTAAAATTGGTTAGAATTTGTGGGGTTGTGCTTGCATGTTGTTGGGTCTAGTTGGGTGAAGTCTAGGTAACCCGTTGTTGTGCCAAATGACGTAATTTACCCAATGACAGAGCAGGTGACATCATTCCTAAGGGAAAAAGTCATCAAATGGCCCAATTTAGGAAAACCAGGAGAAGTCTGAGTATCCCGAGGTAATGGGCATATTGGGTCTTGCTTTAATATAATGGGTGCATGGTTTGATTTGGTTTTCGGGGGTTGTGGGGTTGAATTCGAGAAGTTAGGTTGAAAGTAGGCACGTTGGGTTGTTTGGTGAGTTGGGTCGAGCTCACCGAACCACTCGGCGATTCCCCGAAGTTCCCCATCTCACCTTTTATTTCATGCTATACTTGAAGTTTAATTCTATAACTTTCGGCGAGAAGCTTGAGGTCGCACTAGGAACTCAGTGGCTCACCGAAAGTCTTCTTGATCGCCCTTTGTCTGCACCCCTTAGACTTAATTGCACTATAACTTTCAGCGGGCTAATCCTTGATCGTCGAATGTTGTCAGCGATTCATCGAAAGTCCTTTCCATCATCGACACGCCAAAGTTTTCTGAGATTTTTTAGCCAATCCTTTAGGCGAGCCCGATCTAGCACGCCAAAATGATTCAGCGATTCGCTGAATGGTTTGGCGAGTCTGTCTGCAACTATTTTTTTCTGTAATTTTGCTTGAAGTGTTTCTCACTTTTTCTTGATGTTTTTGCAGACACGGTAAGGACTAACATTGAGATGCCACCCCGAAAAAGAGCACGGAGCATCACAATCAATAAAGGGGATCAAATCCTCCCAAAGAGAGAAGGCAAGAGCTTCCACCAGGAGACAAAGGCAATGGAAAGAGGCCCACATCTGACAAGGTGACTACTGGCTCCTAGGCTGCTTTATCTGAGCCTGAGGATGACCAACCCTTATAGTCCCGCCGGGCTGAGATCCGAGCTAGATCTCGCCTGACTCAGCTAGAGTCCCTCCAGCTCCCACACCAGCAAACTTAATGCTAGCTCTGGCACCTCATGTGGCTCCTGTGCCACCAGTCATCCCTCTTCCGAGGCTTCACAACCGGTTGAAAGGGGACGGATTGCAAACCATCCTCAATGAGAAGTTGCTATCGGCAGAAGGCCTTAGGGGAAAGTACTCCGATGTGAGGCACACCCTTCACTTCCATATATTTGAGCAGTTCACCAGGCCCCAAGGCCCTTATATTCCTTCATAGGTTCGAGAATTCTATGCAACATATGGTGACCTGGTTCCAAAGAGAAATAATAAAGCAAGAGAGTTCAGACCGGTTAAGTCGGTCATGGTCCGGGGTAAGGAAGTTGGGTGTAGCAATGGGTACATTAACACTGTTTTGGACAGAGCTCTACATTCTTCATGTCCCTACGAGGGATCGCCTGTCGCCCAGTCACTATATGAGTTAAAGGGCTAGCTGGTACCTCTGATTTCTGATACCACCCCGAGGTGGATGGAGGCAGGAGCCCCCATTGAGAAGAGAGACCTGAGTATTGCTGCCCGGTTCTGGTTTGTCTTTATCAGCAACACCATTATGCCATCCCAGATAGAGGCTATCATCCGCCATCCTAAGGCGGCATGCCTTGGGTCTATCAGATTTAACAAGTGCATTGACCTTTGACTTATCATTGAACAAGATATGGCCATGAGGGCCAAGCAGACACAGACTTCTTCGCCATTCCCGATCCTGATCACGGAGTTGTGCCGGCGTGCTGGAGTACCCCAGGATAATGCGAGAGATTTTGAGGTTACCCTTTCCTCCTCCACTGACATCCGGTATATTGAGGCCGAGTACACTCGAGAGGAGGCTGACAGGAAAAGGGTAGCTTCGGTGGACACATCTCCGGAGGTGGACGTTGATTTGATACCTGTAGAGGCATCTTTGCCTACTCCGGCATCCGCGCCTTCAGGTACTTCTTCCCCTTCTTTTTCTTCACAAGCCCCAGGTGCCTCTACATCTACCTAGCCCACCAGGATTACTCAGGCGATACTCCTGAAGATGGGGCGTCTGGCCCATTCAGCTAAAGTGAAGGCGACCGAACTTGAGAGATCCATCCCATGGATGATCGAGAGTGCCATCATTGCTGCACTGACCCCCTTCCAGATTTTTATTGACACTCTTTCTATGAGAGTTGATGCTTGTGAGAGTAGGCAGGGGGAGACCTCCGAGGTGACGTCTTTGAAAGCCAAAGTAGCATATTTGAGGAAAGACAGACTATCTAAAGTCTACTGACTTCACTTCATTACCGGAGGCTGCACATGAATTGGATGCTGCTAAGACATCAGAGATTCCTTCAGTTACCACCGGAGATGTGCATAGGGATGATGCAACAGTTGATGAGTCAGAGGCACAGACCGACGAGGAGTGCCAGATCTTGAGGAGATGATTGTGCAGTCGGTGATCCAGATATCACTGATAGAGACATCCATGGGTGGGTCCAGTGGAGCTGTTCCTTCTGAGGTTACTCCAGGCACTGATGCCCAAGTTCAGAGTGATGCATCGGGCACTGATTCCCAAACAAATGGAACGAATATTTAGACAGGATCCCTCCTTACCTCCCTCTCTATCTTACTTTATTTTGACTTGTGGATATTATTTTTTTTGCATTTAAGGACAAATGTTTTTATTTGTGGTGTGGTGAGGCCCACCTTTTGTGACTACAGTTTTCTGTATATATTTGGGTTTTTAGCTAAAAATTGTGTTTTACACTATTTTTGTGGATGATGGAGCTTGTGGCTCAGTGTTTTTAATTGTAAATGATTTTTTAACCCTTTCGAAAAAAATTTGTGTCACCTCTTGTTTGTGTTTAATGTGGCTGTTCTCTTGCAAATTTGAGTATCAATTTTGATCAACACCAATGACTTGAATAGTGCTCATAATCGAACAAAAATGAATGTGCGGCTATGATGAGGACAAATGAAGAAAATATGTGAACTTTTTGCATATCATTATGACTAGCCAAGTATCGAATTGAGTGTATTGTGATGAATATTGCACACTAGAGAAAGTGTGGAGTCTTGTTTGACATTGGTGTCAATGCCTTGTGTGATGAGCTTACCATGAACCATGTGTGATGACACTTAGAATTTTCCCGGTTGGTCCGGTTGACTAAGTGATGCAATCTCTTGATATGATCTTAGGCAACTTTGAAGAGTGTGAAACAAATTGACATTATACCTCTTTTGTGGCCTGCCTTGTGAGTGTGTGAACTCCACTTGAACACCAGCCTTAACCTTTTCTTGGAAGAAACTTGATGAAATTGTGACCTTTCTTGATCCATTACCCATAATCCTCATGATTTGTGGTTTATGTGAATAGCCAACTTAGGCCAAAAGCCTAAGTTGGGGGGGGGGGGTGGGTGGTGGTGAAAACAGAAGGTAAATCAAGAAGTGCAAGAAAGT
>JAJONS010045240.1:0-47253 GCA_029582315.1 Solanum tarnii x Solanum tuberosum | reverse complement strand
CTCTGAAGCAAACGACGGACTAGCAGTACGGACCGTAGATCGATCTACGGTCCGTCAATCCCCTCCGTAGCTCCATACTTAGAATCTTCAAAAATCAGATACTGGAACCCTCGCAGTATCACTCTACGGATCAACAGTACGGTCCGTAGATCTATCTATGGACCGTCAATGGGCACCGTGGTTCCACACTTGCTCAGATTTCCCTGATTTATCCTCAATACCATGCTTGCTGATCTACGATCATAACCTACAGACCGTGAATGGACCTACGGTCCGTAGATCACCTCCGTGAATGCCCTGTTTCTGCATTTCTTTCAGCTATCTCTATACTTCCGCTCCTGAACATCTTTCCTGCAAAACATGATAAAAACACATAAAAACCAATATAAAAAGGCCCTAGACGCAAACAACTTGTAAGTGAAATGTATTAGGAATACCGTAAACTCACGGTATATCAAAAAGCATTGTGGAAATTGAAATCTTTAAATCTGGACTGGACAAAGACCTCAAAAGAGATAGTAGCGCAGTTAAATAAGTTGGATGAATTCATATTCAAAGCTTATGAAATTTCAGCCCTTTACAAGGAAAAGATAAAGAAATGGCATGATGCTAAAATCCTTAAAAAGGAGTTCAGAGTGGGAGACTGAGTGTTACTATACAACTCTCGACTTAGACTCTTTCCAGGAAAGCTCAGGTCCTAATGGTTGGGACCGTTTAGAGTGACGCGAGTGTTCCCAAATGGTGCCATCGAGATTGAAGGTCAAGAAGGACCTACATTTAAGTGGAATGGGCAACACGAGTGTTCCAAGAGATTTCTCTAATTGAGGTGGTGTACCTCTACGATGCTTGAGAGAATTTCCATGTCGTGCCACAATGTTAAATAAGGTGCTTCTTGAGAGGCAACCCAAGTGTTAGTGTTTCTAAAATAATGTGTGTTGATTTTGCAGGTGCAGGATTTTGTGTGAGAGGAAGATTTTATTGGCGAATCGCCAAACCCGTTCGGCAAGCACGACACAGTCCTCCCTATGGATTTCAAAAATGGGGATTAGATTCTAGAACATTCGGCGAGCGACATTCATCACTTGGCGAATCACCGATGTGATTAAGCGATCCAATTTTTCTAACCCTTTAACTTCATAGTTGACAACGTAACTCAATGATAGATTGGTGAAGTTCTAAGTAAACTATGCGAGTGCCACCCACCAAAACAAAAGGTGATATTTTGCTCATTGGGCGCATCGTCAAAGCATTCGGCGACTGTTTCATTTTCTCGCCGACTGGGCGCTTAGTAAAGATTCCTCATCACCTTGCTTTGCATGTTTACATACTAGAATTTAATTTTTTTATTATTATTATTTCCTATTTTATTAGTAGGAGTGTCCGTTCTCTACTCACATTGGGGACAATGTTGAATGCTTTTAGTGGGGCTGTGTACTTGGTCAGTGAACTCCATGGTGTGCTCAAAATCGAACAAAAATGAATGTGCCACTACGATGAGGCCAAATGAAGTTGCATAGACAATATGTGAACTTTTTGCATCTCGTTATGACTAGGCGGTTATTGAATGAGTCTCTTTTGATGAACATTACACACTAGCGAAAGTATGGAGTCTTGTTTGATTTTGGTGCCAATGCCTTATGTGATGAGCTTACCATGAACCATGTCTGATGACACCTAGAATTTGCCCCATTGGTCCAGTTGACTAAGTGATGCAATCTATTGAAATGATCTTAGGCAACTTGGAAAAGTGTGAAACAATTTGACATTATACCTCTTTTGTATCCAACCTTGTGAGTGTATGATCCTTTCTTGAACACCCTTTGAGCTTTAGACCTTTTCTTGGAAGAAACTTGATGAAATTATGACCTTTCTTTATCCATTACCCTTAATCCTCATGATTTGTGGTTTGTTTGAATAGCCAACTTAGGCCAAAAGCCTAAGTTGGGTGTGTGGTGAAAAGAAAAGGTAAATCAAGAAATGCAAAGAAGTCCCCTTTGACCCATGGTTTTGAAAAAGATGGAACTCCTCCATACAAAAAAAAAGAATGAAAATGGTGTGGAATAAAGTTGTGAAAATGCAGAAAGAAATGGGGTGTCCAATAGTCCATGGAAAGTGAATAATGGCGTGACTATTGAACATGAGTGAAAAGTGATGAACAAAAGGGAAGAAAGCGTTATTCATACCACATTTTATGAGGATAACAATCACTGAGCCTAAATGAGCATACCTTTACACTCAACCTCGTTACAAGCCTTGAAAATACCTTTGTGATATTGAGTGAGCTGAAGCAAGTGTTGGTTGGAAAATAAGGGCAAACCTATGGGTGGAGTCATGCATGTGTTAATCTTTGTGAGTGCGAGTGTCGATTGTGATTTCGGAGCTATAAATTATTGAACCATTGTGTGTGAATATGAAATCATTCTTTGTGTGAGGCCATTTGAGTACCTTTGTTGAGCTTGAACTTGCATTTGATGCAAGTATTGTTAACTTGAGAATCTTTGATAATGATGAGTCACAACTAGAATCTTTGAGTGCACAATTCATCCTTGCATGAGTAAGCTTAGTCTTTTTGTGTGCATTCATGATTGAGTCTTGTGTAGCACAATTTGAGACATCCTTTTTGAACTGCTGAACTTTAGTTTTGCTTTAAGACAAGCGAAAGTTTAAGTTAGGGGTGTTGATGAGTTCACGATTTGGACTCATTTTAGGATTTATTTGGATAGATTTAGTGTCCTCAAATGCTCATTCTATGTCATTACCTGATGCAAAACCCTTGATACTTAGGTACATGCAGTGAGGAAAAAAGCTAGGGCAGAAATGGGAAAAAGAGACAGTACAAGCAAAGAAGAGAAGGGAAAAACAGGCTTGATGATCGCCGATTCCACTCGACGACTCGCCAAGTTGCCACTCTACCGCCTAAAGTTACAGAATGTTGAGGCTAAATTAGGGGTCACTTCGGGGAGAAGTAATTCTATTCGGCGTATTGTCGATCGATTTGACGTTAAATGACCAGGTCGCCAAATGTGTTAACGGAGATCCTCACAAGTGCTGATAGGCAAAATGAAAGGAGGTTGGGCGACTCGTGGAACCACTAGGCGATCCCGATCTAAATCGCCTAAAATTACAGTGGCTGGACTAAGAAGAAGTGAAAAATGAAGGCGAGAGGAATGAACATCGGTGAGTCACCAAACAGTCGGTGAAGCCCCACTTACCTCGCTGCTTGCTCCTAAACGGTCACACATCATACTTGCATAAATTGATTTTTGCTAGAGAGAGAAGGCATTTAGAAAACGTAAGGAACACAAGTTGGAGAGTGAAAACGCTACCATTGTGGATTTCAAGTGATTTTAGCAAGGTTTTTCTTTGAAATTTTGTAAGACTGAAGATTGTAGGTTATTTTAACTTTCAATTTTCATTTTTACCTAGCTATGGAAAACAAGGCAGATGTTGATCTTTATCTTTTTGCTATGATTGACTAAAACCCTCTCCTTTGGGTTTTGACTATGTGGCCAATTGTTGAGTTTTACTAAGTGGGTGTCATTGATTTGTGAATAATGGTGTTTGAAGTGGGTTTGATTTGCTGTTGCGTTTTCAGGTTGTCTTGCATGATTAGTGTAACTAGTTCAGTGTTTGGTGCTTGCTCAAGAGAGAAGTGTGAAGCCAAAGTAGCAAGATTAGCATCCTTAGTAGTGGGTCACCATGATTTCAGCTTGAGAAAGTGAAGTATGGAACCTATCCATTGTATCTAGCTTGAGAGAGTGGATTTGATGTGGACAAGGGCTAGGAATCTTCCGTCTAGTGTTGAAGTTCGAGAAAAAATTGCTTTACACATACTGCTACCTACCCAGGACAAGTTATCCCATTGTGAGCATCACCATTCACCCACTAAGTTGAATTCAATAATTGGTTGGTCAATTCCCCAAGTGTTTTCTCATTATTTGATCATTTTGTACTAATTATTGGATTGGATTGATAATTATAACCTGAAATTTGAAGCTTACACAAAAAAAATGGAGTAAGTGTTCAGTTGAAGAGATTGTTGTCATACTTCTATAATTGAATTCAAAGGAAAAGTTACTCTCTGTGGGATCGACCCAAACTCATTTAGTTGGGTTATATACTGACTAGCAATCGTTGACACTTAGAACTGGATGAAGTGTCTTTGATACGTGAAATCAACGCGCCACATCTATAATTAGGAGGTTGCGACATTTACGAACTATCAGACTTCTTTTATACTCTTTTCGTGCGATAGATTTCATCTATATAATTTTTTCATCAAACTTGTTCTTGAGTGTATATTTCATAGCATGCCTCAATGAAGATTCGTCTGAGGTCATCCCGCTAGGAAGAATGTTGAACCATAGGATCAAGGAGTCCCCAATGCACCAAAAGTGCAACCCTAAGGAGAGGTCACTAATGTTAAGTTTCGGGAAGCTATCCGGATGATGAGCCAAGTTGTGACCAACCAAGCTGGGCAACAGAGAGAGGTTCGATAGGAAATGGCTGATATGTCAAGGATCCGTGAGTTCTTCAAGATGAATCCTCCAAACTTTACCGGTTAAGGTGTCACTGAGGTTCCGAAAATCTTTTTGGAAGAGCTACAGGAGGTTTTTGAGGTTATGCATGTTGTTGATGCTAAGCGAATGGAACTAGTTGCATACCAGCTGAAGGGTGTTGCTAGAGTACGGTTTGACCAATGGAAGAAGAGTAGATCTGAGGGTGAATCGATTGTGAGTTGGGCTTTTTTTGAAAAGGCCTTCATGGGGCATTTCTTTCCTCGTGAATTGAGAGAGGTAAAGGTAAGAGAATTTCTCATTCTTAAGCAGGAATCTATGAGTGTATATGAGTACAGTTTTAAGTTGACCCAACTGTCCCATTATGTCATGGAGATGGTTGTTGATATAAGGAGCAGGATGAGTCTGTTTGTTGTTGGGTTGTCTCGTCTATTAAGTAAGGAAGGTAAGGCAGCTATGGTGATAGGAGACATGGACATAGCAAGGCTGATGATCCATGTGCAACATGTTGAGGAAGATAAGCTGAGAGATAGAGAAAATTTCCAAAATAAGAATGCTATGACAGTTTGGAATGAGTCCGGACAATAGAAGAGTAATGCAATATGGCCGTCTTTTTAACAAAAGCAAAATGGACCAGGTCCATCATCTGCTAGTGCACATTTACCAAGGAACAGAGGTTAGTTCAAGAATCATAATTCACAGAATTTCAGAGCTAGATCTACACAATCTCAAGGTAGCGTGGGACAAGGAGGTAGCAAGACTCCTACATGTGCTAAGTGTGGTAGGACCCACTCAGGAGTGTGTCGTGATGGCTCCACTAGTTGCTTCAAGTATGGAAAGGATGGTCATTTCAGGAAATAGTGCCCTAAGAACAGGCAGGGCAGTGGTAATGGGGGCAATAGAGCCCAATATTCTTCAGTGACTCCACGAGACAGAGTTGCACCTAGGGGAGCTACTTCAGGGACAAGGGGAGGAGCAAACCATTTGTATGCTATGACCAGTCACCAAGAGTAAGATAATTCGCCAGATGTTGTCACTGGTATGATCAAAGTCTTTAATTTTGATGTATATGCCTTGCAAGATTCAAGAGCGAGTCTGTCTTTTCTTACTCCTTATATAGCTATGAATTTTTATATTCTTCCTAAGCAACTTCTTGAGCCCTTCAGTGTTTCTACACATGTTGGTGAGTGTATTCTAGCTGAGAGAGTTTATCGTGATTGTACCATTTTCATCAATTTCTAGGACACCATGGCTGACTTAGTCGAGTTAGACATGATAGATTTTGATGTTATTCTGGGTATGGATTGCCATCATGCCTGTTATGTCTTAGTTGATTGTAGAACTCGAGTAGTTAAGTTCCAGTTTCCTAATGAGCTAGTTGTTGAGTAGAGAAGTAGTTCAACAGTTCCTAAGGGTGGCTTTATTTCGTACCTTAAGGCGAGAAAGTTAGTTTCCAAGGGGTGCATCTACCACTTATTCCAAGTTAATAACTCTAGTGTTGTGACACAACCTATTTAGTTAGTCCGAGTTGTGAGTGAGTTTCCAGAAGTCTTTCCAGATGATCTTCCTGGAGTCCCTCTTTAGAGAGAAATAGACTTCGGTATAGATATTTTTTTTGATACTCGTCTTGTCTCTATTCCGCCATATAGAATGGCCCAACAGAGTTGAAAGGGTTAAAAGAATAGTTAAAAGATCTCCTTTAAAATTGGTTCATTCGACCAAGTGTCTCACCTAGGCGCTCTGGTCTTATTTGTGAGGAAGAAATATCGTTCTCTTAGAATGTGTATATATTATCGTTAGTTGAACAAGGTTACAATCAAGAATAAGTATCCACTTCCGAGGATTGATGATCTCTTCGATCAACTTGAGGGTGCCAAGATTGTTTTTCTAAGATAGACCTCAGATTAGGCTATCATCAGTTGAGAGTAAGAGAAAGTGTCATTCGTAAGACAGCTTTCAGGACACGCTATGATCATTATGAGTTCATAGTCATGTCATTTGGTTTAACTAATTCTCTTGCAATGTTCACGGACCTTATGAACAGAGTGTTTAAGCTATGTCTGGATATGTTTCTTACCGTATTCATTGATGACATTCTAATTCATTCGAAGAACAAGGAGGATCATGCTAGTTACCTAAGAGTAGTTCTTCAACCTATCAAGGATAGAGGGTTGTATGCTAAATTAACTAAGTGAGAAATTTTGTTTAAGTCTGTGGCGTTCTTAGTCCATATTTTTTCTGGTGATGGGATTCTAGTTGACACTCAAAAGATAGAGGCAGTACAAAATTGGCCTAGACCCACATATCCAATTGAATAATAGGAGTTTCTTGGGGTTAGCTGTTTATTGTAAAAGTTTGTCGAGGTGTTCTCATCTATTTCATCCCAAGTGACTAAGTTGACTCAGAAGACAACGAAGTTTCAATGGTCTGAAGCTTGTGAGAAAAGCTTTTAGGAATTGCAAACTATGTTGACTACTGCCTAGTGTTGACCTTACCAGAAGGTACACAAGGTTTCGTGGTATATTGTAATGCCTCTAGAGTTGAAATGGGTTGGGTAGTAATTAAGAACGACAAGATTATAGTTTATGCTCCACACAGCTTAAAATTCACGAGAGGAATTACCCAACCCACGATCTAGAGTTGGATGTTGTAGTATTCTCTTTGAAAATATGGCGTCACTATCTTTATGGTGTTCTTGTAGATGTGTTCACTAATCACAAGTGTCTTTAGTATGTATTTAGTCAGAAAGAGCTTAATATAAAAAAGAAGAGGTGGTTGGAGTGAATCAAGGATTATAACATGAGTATTCTCTATCACCCAGGTAAGGCTAATGTTTTTGTTGATTCCTTGTGTGGGATTTCTATAAGTAGTACGGCCTATGTTGAGGAAGACAAGAAAGAGTTGGCAAAATATGTGCACAGACTTGCACGATTGGGAGTCCAGTTAATGGATTCCAATGAAGGAGGAGTAGTGGTGATGAATGAGGCTGAATTATCATTACTGTTTGAAGTAAAAGAGAAACAAGATCAAGATCCTATTTTTCTTGAATTAAAGCCAAATGTTCATAAGCAAAAAGTGATTGCCTTTGAACAAGGGGTAGATTGTGTATTGAGGTATCAAGGTAGATTGTGTGTGCCAAGGGTGGATGAACTTCAAGAGAGTATTGTGGATGAAGCTCATAGCTCCAGATATGTTATCCATCTGGGTTCCACAAAAATGTATCGTTACTTGAGAAATGTCTAATGGTGGAGTAGCATGAAGAAGGGTATTGCAGAGTTCGTGGCTAAGTGTTCGAATTGCCAACACGTCAAGGTAGAGTACCAGAAGCCTGGTGGTATGGCTCAAAACATAGAACTTCCAAAACGGAAGTGAGAGATAATCAATATGGATATCATTACAAATTTACCACGGTCTCGCAGACAACATGATTCTATTTGGGTGATTGTAGATCGAATGACTAAATCAGCCCATTTCTTACCGTTAAAGATTACTTTTTCAGCAGAAGATTATGCTAAGTTATATATTCAAGAGGTAGTCATACTTCATGGAGCTCCAGTGTCCATCATTTCAGATAGAGGTGTGCAACTCACCGCACAATTCTTGAAGGCTTTCTAGAAAGGTTTGGGTTCCAAGGTGAACCTTAGTACTATTTTTCATCCCTAGACTAATGGTCAAGTTGAACATACAATTAATACTTTAGAGGATATGTTGAGGGCATATGTGATCGACTTAAAGGGTGATTGGGATGATCACTTACCTCTCATAGAGTTTTCTTACAACAACAGTTACCACTCTAGCATCTAGATGGCTCCTTATAAGGCTCTTTAGGGGAGAAGATGTAGATCTGTCATTGGATGGTTTGAGGTTGGTGAAACTAGGTTTATAGGACCATACATGGTTCATCAAGCTATGGAGAAAGTGAAGATTACTCAAAAGAGGTTGATAATAGCGGAAAGTCGTCTGAAATCCTATACTGATGTTAGGAGAAGAGACTTAGAGTTTGAGATTGGGTTTATTTTAAAGTTTCACCCATGAAGGGTGTTATTAGGTTTGGCAAGAAGGAGATGCTTAGTACCCGATATATTTGTCCTTACAGAATATCAAAGAGGATCGGCAATGTAGCTTATGAGTTGGAGCTACCGCAAGTATTAGCAACAGTCCATCCGGTGTGCCACATTTCAATGTTGAAGAAGTGTATGGGCTCTCCTTCGCTTATTATACTAACTGGAGATATTGGTATTAAGGAAAACCTATCTTACGAGGAGATTCCCATTCAAATTTTGGTTCATCAGGTTCGCAAGTTAAGAACCACGGAGGTAGCATAAGTCAAGGTCTTATGGAGGAATCAGTTTGTTGAGTAAGCTACTTGGGAGGGTGACGAGGATATGAATAAGAGATACCCACATCTCTTGCTCCCGGAGAAACTTCAAATCAAGGTACTAATTTTTTCTTAGTACTCTTTAAGTTAATGTGACATGTTATATATTGCATGTTCGGTGTTTCAGTAGGGTGTTAGACATTACCACCCTTAGTTCTACTTTAGAGTGATCTCATTCGAGGACGACTGTTCCCAAGGGGAGATATTGTAACACCCCGCCTTAGAAAAGAGCTAAATATAAAAATAACTAAGTTGGGAAGAGTCAAATTGAATATTTTGGGCAGGTTATGCTAAGTTATGAGTTTGGGTCAAATTCAAATGACCATAAATTTTAGTACATGATGAGTTAGGTGGCACATAATATATCAAATGAATGGTCTTGGAAACCTCATTCCAACGCCACTGAATTTGTTAAATTTTAAGCTTGTATGAGGGATATATACCCATTTAAAGTCAGGATTTCCATTTAAGGAAAGTTACCCAAAAATATGAGGGGTATTTTGGTCTTTTCCTTACCCTTCAGCTTAAAACGATTTTTGTTATTATTTTGGGGTCAAATCTAATTTGGATCAGTTTTACAAATCCAAATTTATGCAAGGGTTTTGAAAGGAGTTCTAGAAGACGGGAAAACGAGAAAAGTCAAGTTGTTCTTCAAGTTTTCTTGTGAATCGAAGGTTGTTTCGCCAAGGGTTTAATCCCTAAGAGGTATATGAGTTCTCATAGTATTGGGTTCGTTCACCAACACGACAATCATGTTATTTTCAGTGTACTTTCGTTCTTGAAGTTGAATGATTTGAAGTCTTGATGAGTTTTCTTGAAGTCTCTTTTGAAATATTGTTTTATTGAGGTCTGATGACTTCTTGAGTTGAAATTTGATTGTTTTAGAGTTGTTTTGAGTAGATTCTTGTGTACTTTGGTTGGGTATTGGAATCTAACTTATTGGGGAACACAATAGGAAAAATGTGAATTACATGGGGATTTTCCTGAGGATAAGTATGAAAAATGGCAGGAAAATAAGTTTCCTACGGATTTTCATTCTAATCCCCAGGAAAATCGCCAGTTAATTCACCTTTTTCTTGTAGTGGAAGAAACCATTCGATTCTACGACAATTTGGGTTGGAAAATGAGTATAAAATTCATCGGAATAATCTGGGCAGAGGCTGGCGCCCTACGACAGCCAATGCACAAGAAGTAGTCTCTTTTAGGTTGTGGCCTGCCTCCCTGCGCCAGCCAGTGCACCCCAACTAGTGGCCTGTAGGATAGTGGTTGGCGCCCTGCCCCACTCAATGCGCCAGGGTCGTCTACCCCCACCATTTTTCCATCGTTTAGCCTGTCTGAGTTCCTTTAAAGTATTCCTTCAATACCTATTGATTCTAAACACTCTAAAATACTTCATAACATCTACAAATCATTCATAACATGAATCATAACCTTGAATTCATAATTCAAATTCAAGGTAGAGTTAAGAGTCAAGTCTTGAGAGTTCTTCTGAGTCATTTTAATAAGTCTTTTACAATTATTTTAAACTTGTTTTAAGACTTGAGC
Organism: Solanum tarnii x Solanum tuberosum; assembly: GCA_029582315.1. Taxonomy (NCBI): domain Eukaryota; kingdom Viridiplantae; phylum Streptophyta; class Magnoliopsida; order Solanales; family Solanaceae; genus Solanum; species Solanum tarnii x Solanum tuberosum. Next base: position 36,813 of record JAJONS010045240.1, on the reverse strand, counting down.
ACTTGGGTTTGAGAAAGAGTAGAGTTCAGTTCATTTTATTTAAAATGATATATGATAACTAAGTATTCCCAAGATTGAATGTTTTCACATTTAAAATGAAAGGAAACACCAATTTCCCAAAGAGTTTTTGAGCAGTTTTGAATACCATCTCTTTTAAGAGAATGATTTTTAAATAATAATCTCAAACCAGAGAAATAGTTACGTTCTTAAACATATGAGCTAGTTATATTCTAGAGGTAGTATTGAGCACCGAAATAGCGACGAGTTTAGATAACTCAAAGTTCTCATAAGCCATGTACCAACGTGGGTAGAAAGGGTCATACTTTTTAGACGATTCCTTATTATTTTTAGTACAAACTAGTGGATTCACTAAGTAGTAAGTCTTATATGCCAGCAAAGTATATGACAATTCTGGCAACATGGGCTAGACGTTGTATCATCAAATAGCTCATTGTGATGGTTGTTGGTTAGATAATCTCCCACAGAGTTATTATTATTCTTTTGTACCTCAGAGTTATTTTGTATTTTTACATACAACAGAGTTATATTGTATTCTTGCATACAAATAGAGTTACACTGTATTTTCTAATACATTGAGTTATTGTCTACTATTTTAAAAGGTTTTCTTTATAATGCATCTTTACTACTGCTTTATACTGAAATGAGTTGAGTTGAGATGAGGTAAGTTGTTTCTTCAGTTCCAGTTCAAGCTTATGCCATGCTTAGATTTCCCCTCACATGCTTGTACATTCCATGTATTGACGCCATTTGGCTCGTATCTTTTATGATGCAAATACAGGTAACCATCTAGCGCTTCGTTGATCCAGTTGCGTTCCAGAGTTATTGGTGAGCCTCTTTTCTTTCGGAGGATCCCTTATTTACCTTCAGTTATTTTAGTTGTTAGCATGATCGGGGGTCTTGTCTCAACATCCCTCATAGTATTAGAGGCTTCATAGATAGATAGATAGTAGATCATTAGTCTCTTTCATTTCAGTTATTGATGTATGAGACTTGAGTTGCTGCTTTAGCTTGTGAATGTTTTACCTTTAAAACATTCTCAGTTAGCTTTGAAACAATTGAGTAAGGCTTCTATTTGACTTTACTTTTTTTATGAGTAAGTCTTCCGCTAAGATTCAAGTCAAGCCATAGGTTCGCTTTGGGCCAGCAATGATTCTCGATTGTTAGTCGCGTCCACGGTGTAGGCTCGGGGCGTGACATTAGTAGTAGCTCTTTTGAGGATTCATGGGTCTTGTCCCAACACTTATCTTTGTATAGTAGAGGCTTCATAGATAGATAATTTTGGAGAGTCTTTCAGTTTTCAGATGTTTTATTTAAACTTATGTTTCATACTGAGTATAGACAACAAAGTTTTGAGATTCAGTAAATTGTTTTAAATGTTTCTTTGAATTTGATGCTTATGTATGCTCAAGTTAATCTTACGGTTGTAGTCAGCTAGGATGAGGGTTCGCTTGGGACCAACAATAGTTCCCAAGTGCCAGCCACGTCCAGGGTTTTAGTTCGAGTGGTGACATATGAGTCCCACACCCAACCTCATATTAAGACAAAATCCAAGAGGGGGATCAGAATTACCCCAGAATCCTCGGGAACCAAATGAAGGGATGTTCTAGACCAAACTCAACATTTCAGAGCTAACCATCTTAACGGAATTCTCATTCGAGCTTGTTTACTCAAAATTTTGACTAAAGTCAAACTTAGGCCTTAACTTGAAAGTTAAAATGGCTAATCACATAGACTCACAGTAAAAGCCTCAAGAGTTATGCCGACCATGCTACTAGTGTAATATGACCCTTCTAGAGCTAATGGAATCATCAGAATTGGATTCGGAGGTCCTCTTCTAAAAGTTCCGATGAAAACTAACCGTTTAAGGTTCAGAAGCTCCAAAACACTAAAACTCGCACAAAAAATAAAAGAACGACTAGGTGACTAAACTATCAGTCCTAGAAACTCATAAATGACTTGGATCACTAGAGGAATACTCTAAATGAATAAGAGGAAGCATAAATAGAGAAATGACCTAGAGGTCACTACATCGGTCCACTTCTGGCTCAAAACATGTAACTACTAGATTATTGGTTTTATATATATATATATTCCATTATTATATTCAATTATTATATTTCATTGTTTCCTTTAAATTATATTATGTGTTTCCTGTAACTTATGTTATTTGATTTCATCTACCTTATATGCATGCCATTAAATGTCCGAGTTATGGGTTGGCTTACCTACTGGTTGATATTACAAACTTGGTTGTATTCCTAGACTCCTCTACTATGCCATTTCCAAGCTCTCTAGTCTCTTCATAATTGACACTGGAATAACTTTTGAAAATTTTAAAATCTTGTATCAATCAAGCATTTTGAACTACGTGTCTTAAATCTCATGTAATCAAATATATGTACGATATCCAATACCAAAGTTCATCCATAATTCCTTGAATTCACGAAACCTACCATTTCTAGAGATGAATTTAGTGGTCAGACAAAATTGAATTCATCAGCTTTTTATTTTCCATGCTCTTGCACATCACCTCTAGCTAAAGAAAGGGATAGGTATCGAAACACTCAATTTTGGCTGTTTATATGTCTAATTAATTGGTAAAGGTTGTAGAATTCATAACAAAGAGTGAAATAACCATTTGCAAAGACAATGTTTTTTCAACTAGTTTTGATGATATTTTAAACTTCCATTTGGCAAAAAAATCAAAATAAATATAATATTTGTATTTACGTACTCTTTTCATACACTAGAAAATGTGTTCGGTCAACATAAAAATCATGTTATTTAAATTTTTTTTAAATAAGTACATATCCTTAATTGTCAATTCAAGGTCATTTAAAACTTATATTATCATAATTTATCTATTTTCACAAATAATTTATTTTAGGGGAAAAGTACAATATACCCCCCGAACTATAGACTTTATGCTTGTTGACAAAATAAAACACTTAATCTTCATTTAGTGAAGCAGGAATCTAGGTTATTGGGTGCTTTGTACATCATCTACTTCAAGAATATTATCAACCACTTTCAACAATAACAAATCAATTTAATCTTAAAATTTTCAATTTGATTGTAGACCCACTTTAAAGCTAGAAGCTTTATCCATCAATGATAGTAGTACTTTTTGAACCACTTTTTTAAGTTTGAAATTTTCGATTCGATTGTAGACCCATTTTTAAGCCTGAAGCTTTGACCATAAATGGTGATATTGTTTCCAACACCTTCGAACAATAGCAAATTGATTTGAAAAATAAAATGAAATTTGTGTCTTGATTTTCATTGAGATAGTAGGTTTCTGGGTTTTTGTTTGTGAGATTTGGAGAATTGTGTCAATGAACATGAATTGAAGAACATTTTTCCTTTTGTTCGATTTTTAATGGAGATGAAAGTCTATGGTTTTATTTTTTATTTTAATTGTCATGGTATTTAATTTGGGTCATGGGTGGGTAATTTGTGGAAAATGGGTTGGTTTTCAATTTTTTGGATAAATAACTAATAAAATCAGGTAAATAATTTATATGATTCCATGTGTCAATTTGTTAGTCTTTAGGGTATAGACGATCCAAAATATTGACAGTAAGGGTATATACAACCTTAAAGTTTAACGGAGGGTATTGACATATAATTTATGATAGTTCGGCCATATTTTTCCTTTTTCCATTTATTTTATTGTGCTTAGGCTATTTAAGATAATTAATTTGTCTTAATTTGTCTCAAAACCGATTCATTTTGACTTCAATCGAAATGAAAGAGTTTATTTTTTAAACCCAAACCTTGACACATTTTGCCCTTAAATAAACCCTTGCAAAAGCCTTTTTTGGTAAAAAGTAATAGCCCAAAAATGCAGATCCAACCCAATTCTTCAAAAAAAAAATAGCCACCTTCTTCCCTCTCTTTTATATTTCTCACTCAACACCTAAACCTTAACCCTAGCAGAACCTAGCCACCTCCCCTATCAGCACAATCAATCTCTCATCTCCCTCTCAAATGTCTATTTCAGATATAAACCTTTCTTTTCAATTATAATTAAGTGGTATTTGTTGCAATGTTTCTTGGAGGCATTAGAAGTGTGAATCCACCCCTATGAATAACTGGGAAAATCTCACATTTTTAATCAATGATTAATTTCAAAGAGCAGGATTTTGTATCCAAAAATTAGGATTTATTTTATAACAAATAGAAAGAGGGAAAAATAAAATACATAACTATGATTTTTTTTAATTCATTACAAAATTAATTTTCTTTTCTCTTGGTTTCTTGTGGAAATTCAATTGCTGAGCTCACCAAGTCATTCCTCTACTAGTCATCTCGATCTCGTCACTGCTCAAGAAAAGGTAATTTTTATCCCTTTTATTCAACCTTTAATTAATTCTCATGTGCTTATAGTCTATGAAATAAAACATTATAGGATAATTGTTTATGGGATGATCATTTATAGGATTTTTGTTTTTTTTTAATTATTTTTAACTTAAGGAATTTGTTTGTTACAAAAGTTTAGTGATGCTCTTGAATCTCTCTAATAAGGTTCTTTCCCTTAATTATGGAGTTGTTTGCCTGAAAGAAAGCTTATTTGTAGTATTACTTGTCACCCATAAATTATATTAAATTATATCTATATTCATCAGAGCTAAAATTTGATAATTATTGATGTTGTCTCTTGATATATCATTTAATCCTTTAAAATTTCTATAACATATATTTGATTCTTTCCCTACTAGTTAAATAAATTGAGGGGAACATATATAATAAAATGTAAGAGTTAAGTAGACTTTAACTAATGTCTGACAGACCGGGGGAATCAAAATAAAAATATGAATGACAAAAAATTGATAATCATGAATTGAAAATCCAATTAAATCTCTCTATTTTCCTCGACAATATAAAGTAAAATTTAAGACTCTAATAATAGGAAAAAAGTCCCCATGAATATACATATACCAAAATTTATACCAAAAAGAAGAATAGCTATACTCCAAAATAATAAATTCCAAAACTAACAATAGATGCCGATAAAAAGCTATGTTCATGCCTATTGATACCAATGATTCCACCTTTTTAAAACATGTGTTTTTATTTTCTCAACTACTCCTCTTCTCCATATAATAAATGACAATCAAATTTTATTTGTGAGTTATGATAATTATTTCACCATCAGGTAAACTATTATAAAAGCAACCTAAGGAATACATTGACAACCTAGAAAAATATTTCTCAGAAAATACGATTTTTTCCTTCACCCCTTTGGGTTCAGAACTCTGAAAAATCCTCAAATTCATTCCTCCCACATACCATCTTGAATGATCAATAACTACTTATTTTCCTTTCACTTCTATTCAGTTATAAATGTTTCTTTTCGAAATACATATTACATCGTTCCACAATGAGATAAATAATTTAAAATTTCTTCATCCTTACATTAAATGCTTTATTCATATTTTATCATGAGTACCTACAAAACTAGATAGCTCCTTCGATGCAAAGTCCTTCATCTAGTAGTACAAATAACGAATAGGGTGCACTTTTAATCTCTCTCAATGATTAACTTGAGCCAAGAGCTAAAACCTAATGCCTCTTCGGTGAATTCATCTTTAGTAGAATACAACTAATAAAAAATTTATACTTCTTTTCATAGAGTTCAACGGAAAACGAATAGTAATAATGGGTACAATCATCATCAATGGAATTTATAAAAGGATGATATCTTACTATTCTTTTAGTGGGATAATAAATGCCAGAGAGTGTTTGTTTGTACTCCATAAGAAAAACAAACATTTAGCATAATGAAATCTAGGATATCTAAGGCCATCTTACTCCTCAATGTGAAGAACAATAACACTTTATATTCCACATTCTTATTTATGGAGTTAGAAACTTCTTCATAGATCTCTCGTAGATATCCACCATAGTCTCTCTATAACACATCCCGAAAGGATAAATTCTTCAAATGTTCAGAAGATGAAGGTTTTCTTATATCATATAGCAGATGATAAAACATGAAAAATGACGTTCTTCGTATTTAGCAGTAAGATGACATTAAATATTCAATTTTCATTATGTTGATGATTTGTTTTGATTATGATGTACAAAGGAGAATCCTCATGCTATTTATAATTTTATTACAATAATGATAAAATACCATTCTTCAGTAAATTTGATTGATGATTAATACAATTGTTATTACTATTCATTTAGTTTTGAACCGAATGAAAAAAGTTAAAAATTCTTGATAGTATTCTGATAAATATATATATATATATATATATACATACTCACAAGATAGTGGATTTTAACACTGGCTCAAGGAAACCATGGAGAGAGATGAAAAGTGCACTTTGATCCTTATTTGTAATATAGGTTATAGTAGATTGCATCGAAGAAGAAATAAATTCCATATGTACAAACGATAAAAGATTCGTAGTTCCATACAATATTATGATGGAGAATCTTAGAATTATCTCACTGTGGAATGATGTAAAATATGTTTTGTTAAGAAACTTTTAAAATTCATTGAGTGAAAGGAAATTAGTAGTCAATGATCATTAATGATTGAATAGCAAAGGCATAAAAACTAATGTCATGTGGGTGAGTTCATCTTTTAGCGGAATACTACTCATCAAAATTTTATATTTATTTTCATCGCGTTAAAAGTTAAATGAATGGTAATACGGGTAAATTCATCATTAATGGAATTTAGGGAAGGATTATATTTTATTATTCTTGTTGTGGGATAATAAATACTAGGGGTGTTCGTTTGTACTTCATAAGAAAACTAAATATTTAACATAACAAAATCTATGTTATATAATGCCATCCTGCTCATTCAATATGAAGAACGTTATCCTTTTTATGTTCCAGCTTTTGATATATGGTTTAACAATGTCATGATCCAATTTCTCAGGTCATGATGACACCTACTATATCTAATCAATAGGTAAGCCTAACCCTTTACCCTGAACCATATGCAACATGCTATCACACAGAAGATAATCTATAAGAAGTAATAAGCTAATAGCAATGAGAAGAAAGAGTGATCAACTAAAATAATACAAGAAATCCTCTGCAAGATATGACATCAGTTAGTAATCGAGCATCAAATCAAAATAAGAGTACAAGGATTTTACAAATACAATATAGGTACAAGTTGTCTCTGAATACAACATAATGACTAGCCTAACAAATCTTATCTTATAATAGGATCCTAAGTCCACCTATGTGGCACTCTCTAAGATCATCATTAATTACCAATTATTTTTTATTTCAATTCTGCTATTTTCAATTCTGGAAAAAGAGAAATAGTATCGTCCGAGAAATAAATAAACATACACAATTCTTTTTCCCTTCCAAAGAGTATGCTTTCAGGCTCTTAAGTAATGTTTTTCAAATCTCTTTTTCCATGAACATGTAAAAAAAATCTCATTTACATACCATTCTCTTCACATTGAATACAATAAGAATATGCTCCAAACATATTTAATGCCAACAATAATGGTCAGAAGAAAAGTGTGATGTTCCAATTATTCCTTATTCTCCTTGATTCTTACTAGCTTGAAACCGCTTTAGTGAGAAAATCTTTTTAGAATCTGAAATCATATCTTGAGGTGAAGTTATTAAAGCCTAGGGACTAGAAGAACATGGATCTCGAAATTAGCACATTAAAACCACCCTATTTTCCTTTATTTCCAGTGGCTCATGAAGCACCAAAGTAACATCTAAGAAAATCACTTGCCACTGAAATAGGTTAGGGTTGTAATAGAGATCTTATCTGCCACCACATCATGTAATGCACAATTATTACTATTCTCTCTTCTCCATTTCTTCTTTTACCTTTTTATTTATACAAAAATAATTTATTGAAGAGATAATTGTTTTTATTAATAGCCTAATTGGAATTTTGATGCAAACTTTAACACAGCACAAAACATTTGTTGGCTCCAATTGTTATGCTAATTTACCAAACTATATATCTTACTTTTTCCTTGTGTTTAAAGTTGTACAAAACATCACAATGTCACTTTTTCTTGACCTGAAATTGCAGTGCAACCAGATAGGATTAATGATTGCATGTATGTTAGTTAACATATATGAATTGGGATGTAGTCACAGGTCTACTATAAAGAACTCCAGTCAGTTTATTACCTGTGAATGTAAATCTTCTCCTATTTCATTTCATTTTTATAGAGACTGAACGTCGTCTTTGCAACTTTAGTTGTACTAATGCCACAATTACATTTTCAGTCACCTTTATCTGGTTATTCTTCTTCTGCAACAATATACTGCAGTTTTGTTGATTAATGATGTTATACATAACCTTTTTTAGTTTGTATTTACAATTCTTCCTCTATTTTTAAAAACAAAAACAAAAGATGAGCCGCATGGAACCTTTATTACAATTCTTCCATGTAATTCTTGATATGAATTTATAAAAATAGTTCTCGAGCACATGCGTTGCACATGTATTCTATTTAATATAATTTAAAATATATATATATATATATATATATGAAAAGAAATGATGCGATTGAGAAGATGCGCGTATTTCAAATGATGACCAAGAAAAATAAATGTAATATGAAACAAAATCTCCAGATTGTAAGCTCAAGCAATGAACAAGAATAAGCAAAAGTGAACCAAACAAATGTCTACATAGCTTAAACAAAACTAGTTATATATATACTCAATTTAAAGAAAAGTATATTGAAGAAACTAATATAAAAAAAATACCTTTGTAGCACAAAGTGCCGAGAATATACCAATTATTGAGTATTTTTAAAAAGAAAGCATATAATAATTTTGCAAGGAACCCACGTCTAAACCTATTGATTTTATAAAGGATAGAAGGATATGAAAAGTTATTTTAATAGATGAAAGCTAAAACGTAATACCAAATAGTATTAATTAAAAAAAAGGAATACAAAATGGACCGACTAAGCCTCAAGACAAAGCATGTATAAAAAACAAGTAATAAAGATATTACAACACATGTAACTAAACAGGAGATATAGCATGCTACGACAGTCAATATGATTGAAGAAGTAGGATATAAAGGGTTAAGGAACTGAGTCAAGGACTGTCACGCCCTGAGGACAACCCTTAGACGTAACATGGGACCTAGGGTCACAAACCGAAGCTAACACCGAATCTTACATATCACAAGCATACTGAAATAACTCTAACCAAGCGGAAGCACAACCGAATAATTAATATAATCTAAAGGAATTCAACTGATAATATCAGAATAAATTACTGAGTTCGAAGTAGAATAACCCAAAACAACTGAGTTTGACTCTATCTCTGAAAGCCTCTAATACTGATGAGTTGTTGGGACAAGTATCCAGCTAACTCTAAAATGTTGAAACTAACAATGAATTAAATAAAATAAAGAAACGTCCTCGGATGATGAGGACTCACCCCTGAGTATTAGTGATGTGGCGGTGCTATGAGCTAATCACATGGCTAAAGGTGAGAACCTGTGTCTGCATCATAATAGGATGCAACATAGAGTACGCGTTAGTACTTTAGATGTATTGAGCATGAGGGACATTCAAAGCTGACTAAATATATAAACATGCTAAAAATAATGTTTAAGTATGTAAACTAAACTAAAGTACATAGGCCCAATATACAGTAATGCGTAAAAACTAGGATGCAAGAATAAACTAGAAGTGTGGTGAAAAACTGAGAAGAAATACAACTACAAGCATGAAGTACCATACTGAAGCTAGTACCATTGGAGACTATATTGATTGAAGTAAACCATGTGAGATAAACGTGTAGTCCGATGTAGCGCCCCATCAAGGGGACCCAATATACCTTGTCAGGGTATAAAGGCATGAATGTGGCGTGATCACTAAAAGTGATGTCCAATAGAGGGGACTTTTAAACCTATGATGGCACGTAGATCTGGGACTTGAAGGTACGTTGAACCCTTGTCCAACTCGGTGATAAACACTACTCCCAAAATTGATACTTGTAGCTCACTTAAAAATGGAGTCCTGAATTTTTGAGAGAGAACTAAGTTGGTCTAAAAACAACTTCCGAGAAAAGTTGTGAACAAAATTTGACAAAAGTTTGTTTAACAATAAATGCTAACATCCTGAGCCAAATTCACTAGAAGAGTTAATTCATGTGAAAATACTACAATTACACTCTAAGTTCTTTTCCTTTAAAATCTACATAAGATTTCATAAAAACTCATTTAAAGAAGTATAGAATTGAGTAGTAATCACAAGAGTCAATTTTGTAAAGAATTTGCATAGTTGGGCAAAAACTTTAGTTTTATACAACCATAATAATCGAAAAAGGAATATGATGTTTTGGGCATAAGGGAAAACAAAACCCTTACTGAATAACCATATACCTGGTGGAGAAAATAACGGAGAAATCCTTGGGATTTTGGGGCTAAAATTGAAGGTGAGCTCCGCTTCTTCTAGAGAGAGAATTGTTGCCTCTTTCTCTTCTTTTATGTCTAAGTCTGATGATTTTAGGAGAATGACAGTTTTATGTCATTTTTGATTAATTAACTAGGCTTAGCCGCAGTAAAATAACGTAATTAAAGTATCAGATGAATAGGGGAAAGACTAAAATGACCCTAACTTAAAACTAGCAAGGTGCCTCACATACACGAGAGGCTTCACGAGCCATTTAAGGCATCACGGCCCGTCTAGTGGGTCATCATGTTGTCCTACCCGACAGGCCTTCACTAATATAGGGATAAATTTTTACTCCGAGGTAAGAATTAGGCATACTTGGTTGCATTGGAAAGAGGACTCAATGACCTTTGATTTGATCGGTTATGGGCCACCTAATTCATTTTGTGCTAAAAGATATGATCGCTTGAAGTTGACTCATAACTCAATACCTGATGAGTCACTTTCACGGATGACTTCATTATCCGTGTGAAGCTCATGGACCGTCTAAGGGTCTATGGTTCTTAACAATATTTTTGGGGGTTATGTACCCCTTTCACGGACGACTTAAAGGTTCGTGTGAAGCTTCATAGACCATTTAGGTATCTTTGGTCCTTCACAGTCGCTAGGTGCAACTCCAGGGTTAGGGTGACGGGTCGTGGACCTCTTCACGGCCTGTGAACCCCTTCACATATTGCCCGTTTCTCTTTTCTTCATTCCAAGTTCAACATTTCGAGGCTTCACAAGAACCGTACCTGGAAACAGAAGGCAGCAACCTACTAACAACTAAACCTATGATATATGAGTAAACTGCCCAAGGGCAAGGGAGCTGGAATCAACAAATCTAAACCACAAACTAATAACTATCACATCAATATCACATGAATACATAATATAGTGAAATATTAACCTAACTAGACCACCATAAGCTCGGAAGGTACAAACAACAAACATAACCCTACCACCCCCATTAAAACGGAGGGTGCAATCAACAATCAATTATACCGATGATAGGTGATACATATGAATGCAAAAAATGTAGTAAAACCAACAGAATAATCACTAACAAAGTGTAAACACATGTCCCTCTGCCCTGATCTGGCGGGGTAGGACCCTTGAAGCTCCCCCATCATGTACAATGGAATATAGGGAAATAGGAATCGATAGGGGAGACGGGAAGTCTGTATACAGTACTTAGGACAAAATCATGCCATACAACAAGCCATCTATGTGGTGCTACCAGAGGTATGAGTAGCCAAACAAATATAGAAAAGGGCATAGACGTGCCGGCTAGTCAAGATAAAGCTAAGCACATCATAGATGCCTCTAATATTTCAAGTAGAAAAGGAGCATGTCCTCGATACCTCATAAATCTCAAAAATTAGTTTAACCAAGTAATCCAGGTGGTACGACTCTCATTAAAAAAAGTTTAGAATAGTAATCGAGTGAAAATAGTTTTTTCTCCAAAAATGGTAATAATGAACCAATGCAAGAATCGGGATCATACCACAAACCACATGAAAATGAGCAACCAATTCAATGCATGCCATCTCTAGCATCCAAAGTAGGAAAACACAATACCAACCTTACCACACTACCAAAGTGGAGACCTAGAAACCAGTTTGTTCTCGACCATGTCCTCGGTCCCAATATTATAACAATAGCTCAATAAAACATAACTTAATCACGCTACTTTGAAAGAAAAGGAAATCAAGAAGAGCTTCATAATCAAATAAGGGGGAAGAAATAACGCAAGGAAAGGTGCCTTACCCCAACCATACCACTCCAGTCCACAACTGAACACAACTAATTCCAATCTTTGGCTAGGATGAGCCACTAAGGTCTCAAGCACTAACACAAGGTACAAAAATTCAACAAGCCCTACTAAGAGCAACACACCTTAATAAGTGTGATAGAAACATTCTAAGGCATGTAAGGCTCAATCCTAGCCTAAGGCTAAATGTATCAATCCTAATAAGGGTAATCATGCTAAGTCATACTACAAGAAAGGCTACAAGCCTATACTATGGATCCCATGATCCATAATAAGCCCAACGTATCTATGTTATCATGAAAAGGAAGATTAAAAAAAGCAATTCTAATACTCCACAAATACCAATCTAAATCACATGTTATTGATATTAAAAATCATCTTAAAAAGCCCAATAAAGAAAGTAGACCAAATCCTACCTCGATGTTGACCACATGAGCTCTAAATCCACCGAACAAGAGATATCTAGTTTTGAAAATAACTTTAATCACTTCCACGTTAACAAATTATTGATCACAATGTTAATACTAACTTTTAAACACAAAAAATCACAATAATTAGAGATAGACCAAAAATCTAATCAAAATAACAAAGTGAGACCCACATTGGAAATCCTGAAATTGACTCTGTTAATAGGTCCTAAATAGCTCAAGGAACTTGAGCCCTCAAATGGGGCACAATCCGAACTATGGAATAGGCTAAAACAATCCATGTAAATCACCAAGATGTTCCTGGGCTTGAGTCTGTAGAATTCTTGGGGCACGCAGTGTCCAAATATAGAATTATGGTGGATCTTTTGAAGATTGAGGTTATTCACGATTGCTCTAGACCCACCTTAGTGACTGATATTTAGATCTTCGTCTTATTAGAAGGCCACTAAAGATTGTTTGTGGAGGGTTTCTTGATTGTTGTGGTGCCTTTGACTTGATTAAATCACCTAGATGTTCATTTTAATTGGTATGAGGAGTGTGAATTGTGCTTTTGAAAGATCATGGAGCTTCTTATTAATTCTCATGTTTTGATACTTCCAATTAAAGGCATGGGCTTCATGCTGTATTATGACGTATCTGATATTGGTTTAGGTTGTGGATTGATGCAATGAGGTTGTGTTATATCTAATTAATCAAGGTAGCTTAATCTACATAAGAAGAACTACACCACTTATGATTTATAGTTCGCTACGGTAGTTTTTGCGCTTATGATTTGGAGGAACTACTTTTATGGAGTACGATGTGAGATGCATATAGATCATAGGAGTCTATACTACATTATGAGATAGATTAACCTTAATTCAAGGTAGTGTAGGTTGATTGATCTCCTGAAGAACTACACCCTCTCTATTCTATACCATCTGAGTATAGCGAATGTGCTAGCAGAGGTCTTGAGTTGAAAGGTTGTGACAATGGGTAGTGTAGCATTCCTTTAAGCTTCTAAGGAAACTTTCGCTTAAGAACTTCAGTCCTTAGCCAATATGATAATTCAGCTTGGTGTTTCACATTTAGGCGGGTGTTAGCCTATGGTAGGGTTTAGTCGTCTCTATATGAGCATATTTGTAGTCATTAGTTTGATGATGAGCTCTTGGTAGCTATTGGAGAGCGAAATTTTAGGTGATACAGTACATGCTACCATAGATTCTAATAGGTCTTTGAGGTTTGACAACCATATTAATTTTCTAAGAGTTGAAAATTTGATTCAGCAGATTCTTCTGGAGACCCAGATTCCAGATAATCTATACATCAACATATCACAAAGATGTATCATGATCTGAGACAACATTACTTGTGGATTGATATAAAGAAAGATATTGTGGACTATGTATCCCATAGGTTATTTTGCCTACAGGTGAAGGTCAAGCATTTAAGGCCTTCTGTTAATTTTTTTTATAGATTTGCCCATTCTAGTCTGGAAATAGGAGAATATCACCATTGATTTTGTTTTTGGTTTGCCTTGGACTACTAGAGTTGTTTTCAACATCTAGCTCGTCATTGATAAATTTACCAAGTTAACACACCTCCTACCCATTTAGTATTCTTTTAGCACCAGAGATTAGCTCATCTCTACATTTTGGATATAGTTCGTCTTCATGAGGTGTAGGTATCTATCTTATTAGATCGTGGTTATCAGTTTTCTTCCATCTTTTAAAGGACCTTTCATGAGAATTTGGGTACCCGTGTTGACCTTAGCACAAATTTGAACATGCTGACTGAAGGACAGTTGATAACACTCGAATGTACTCTTCAAAACAAATCAATAGAGCTAGCAATTGTCGTCAATTAAAAATACCCAACTAAGAGTGGAGTCGACTCTCACATAAAATGGTATATCATAAAAAATTCTATCAAGAAATTTGGATTGTGAAATCATTCATTTGTAGTAGTAAGAAACAACTGGGTGGATGATTAATAAAAGGATTTGATTATCAATGGTAACAATTTAACTAAAATTATGGAGGATTCAAGAAGTAACAAATAATCTAAGGGTGCGTGGATTAGAAATCAATGTCACATAGGGGTAATTGTGTTGTTCTATAGTGATGAACATTCATTAATAGGCTTGGTCATCTTGAATGACACTAGTCTTCTTTCGAGATCTTAGCATCATTTCATAGAATGTCGTTTTGGTGTCATCTATGTGTTATACTAAAAAAACTTATACCTTACTCTATTCTTTATTTCGATGCAAAAATAGGGCAAATAGATATGACCCATAATCTCTATTTTCAAGAAAGTTACTGACATCAAACCAAGATTGCTAGTATCAGACTAATTACCCACTCTAATCAATCTATTTTGAGCATCAACTGAAATAAAAAGTAGGAATTAAGCTTGCAACCCTAAACCATAAGTTAACCCCATGCTAATTCGCCTAAATTCATGTCTCAAAAGTAGCGAAACAGAGCATACACAATACCCACTACATTTAATCAACACCCAACCCCATAATTGCACCCCTAGATCTTGAAGATTTAGCCACCCATCACAAAAAGAAAAGAAATTATTGATGTACCGTGAACTTACAGTATTTTTTATTCACAAAACATAGAGTTTTTCATTAATCTTAAATATTTTTCTAAAAGATGTGATGGTCTTTTTGCTTTGATCTTGCAGGAAACGGGTATTGGAGAAGTTGGTGTTAAAATGTAGCAGGGATATTTTGTAATCTACGACTTGGCCTACGAGCTGTCAATTCCACCATGAACCATAGGTGTAAGTCACAGGTTGAAGTTGTGATAATTGGAGCAACGTGTGAAACGAAGGAGGCATCATGACGTACCGTAGTCACTACTACGAGCCGTAGATGATGAGTCATAGAAAAGTTCAAAGAAGATGAGCTCCACTCCATGAATGATTGTTGAATAGGATAGGCCATAGAAAGATCTATGAGCCATAGATCATGCCCCTAGAAAGCACTCCCTAGATGATGTACCAACTGCTGACTGAAGGAAGGTACCTACGATCCATAGGAACTACTACGAGCCGTAAGTTACCAACCGTAGATGACACAACCCAAGATGAATTTCCTTAGTCTTCGCTTTCCTACTTGATTTAGGACTTGGTTTCTATTAATATTAGTTGTATTTTTCATTTTTGTGTTGTAAGACTTTTTGAGATACTTACTTTTGGCATTGATAATCATTTTTCAAACACTTTTGGCATTTTATTCTTGAAGTGTTGGTTTATGAAATTTGTGGTTGCTCTTAAATTCAGGATATCGGAGATCATCTATTATAATTGAAAGTTCAAGATTTATATTACTAACCATATTATGAATTATGATCACATAAGCATGAGGAACTAAATCCACAACAAGGGTTGTGGGAAGCACGAGTAACTAACAACATGCAACTAATAATTAAGTAATTCTAAAATAGAGTTTATACATGTATTGTTAATCTCTTTGTTTTCAATGCTTTTTAATAGTGCGGAACGTTAGAACTCGCCTAATTCCTACCTGCGCGACCAAGGAAGTAATGAATGAGAAAGAGGTTAAACAACGGAGATTTAGTATGACAATCTGCTATATTTGGCCTAACCTAAATAGGTTAGAAATAATCTGGGGTCAAGGGTAAAGGTTAGTAAAGCAGACACCCGTAGACCGACCAAGTTGCGTGGTGAAATTCCCTACGTCGACGGCAAATCACTTAGGAGATACCTAACTTACTGACTTTGCATGTCAAACACTAGGAAATAGTTGTTATTATTAGGATTACTGCATGAAGAACTTGTGGGGAACACATATTCCCTAGTTTTATCTCATATTGATATTAGAAACTGTGAATTCAGTTACTTGTTACTTTTAAATTGTTACTACAATACTACAAATTAATCAATCATTACTTTGTTTACAAATCCCCCTTTTTTATGGAAGTAATTTGACTAAACATACAATTAACAATAAATTACCTTAAGTCTAGACCATATTCCTCTTGGGATTGATCCTAACCACAGTTAGGTTCTTTATTTGACGTCGACCGCTTATACTTCTTTAGGGAGGTGTAATTTGGACGTATCAAATTTTGTTTCCACTGCCAGGGAAGAAGGTTTTTAGATTAGACTAATTTTGTTATTGAAATGTAGTCAATGATTTCCTGATTTATGTTTGTTTTTTTTAGTTTTCTATGGGTCTTATTTCCAGTATATCCAAAGTACATAGAGTCAATATAATCCCTTGACCCCTTACGGTCCTGAATTAAGAAGAACTTTGCGAAAAATGGTCGGAAGAGGCAAAAATTTGGTACTACATGATGATCCAATCGGAGAGGGTCATGGGGATGTTGCTGAAGTACAACCTGCAGGAGTAGGGG
The DNA here is from genome assembly GCA_029582315.1 of Solanum tarnii x Solanum tuberosum. NCBI lineage: Eukaryota > Viridiplantae > Streptophyta > Magnoliopsida > Solanales > Solanaceae > Solanum > Solanum tarnii x Solanum tuberosum. The sequence goes on along the minus strand of JAJONS010045240.1, from coordinate 19,808 downwards.
GAATGCCTAGACAAGTCCAGGAAAACACTCAGGTTTAAATTGCTGAAAGAGTGCAAAATTAGCAAGCACCCGATGTGCGTCATTATTTCAATGTTGATCATGATGTTGTGGGATCAACGTGTTACATAGTGTATCCCCTACTACCACCTAAGCTTCCATTTCTCGTTAATACCAGCCTGATACAAATGCTTATTGTCATGCCCCGAGAATACCTCCTTGACGTAAACACGGGACTTAGGATCACGAGTGACCCCAAGCTAACCCTGAGATTGCATTTCATAAGCATACTCAAACAACTAAACAAAAGATATTATGTGGAAGCTTAAAACATGAGAAAAACTAAAATGATGGGGAATACCCAATCTAAGTCTGAATATATAAATACTGAATAAGAGTTTAAAATACTGAACTATAACTCAAATACTAAAGTTGAATCTGTTCATGTCTGAAATAAGCCTCTAATTGACTAGAGATGCTGGGACATGCCCCCAATTAACTCTAGTAAAAACTAAAACTAAAATGAAAGAGTGGAATATGAAGAACATGTCTATTGTCCTCGAAAAATGAAGACTCACCACTAATACTGTTGAAGACGGATAAGAAAACCGATCTACACGTGATTTGTATGCTCAAGACCTGAACTTACATCACGAAAAGATGTAACACACAGTATGCATCAATACTTGAAAGGTACTGAGCATGCATGATAGGATAAAGCTGAACAAACATATAACTGAACAAGACATACTGAGAAATGATATAATCTGAACATGATAAAGATATTGAGATATGTGAATATGAACTAAATTGAATACAATGACCAAGTACATAACACGCTGAAACTGAAATACAACTGGAATCTAGTCAACGCACTAGAATATGACTGTGGGAGCTACAATTTACCGACATATAACTATGTGAGCTAAACGTGGAGTCTGATGTAGACGCCTAATCGAGAGGACCCAATATACCTTGTCAAGGGTATAGAGGCATGACTGGCGTGCTCACAAAATATGATGCCCGCAGAGGGGACTTATAAACCTACGGAGGCACGTAGTTTTGGGACTATGAGGGTGATTGACCGTAGTTAAACTTAGTGTTAAGCCTATTCCTAAGTGGAAATGTGTACAATACAACATAACTGAAATATACTGAATATTCTGACATGCTAACTGATAATGTAACATTAAATATTGATAATGAAACATTTGCAAACTGAGGCATGTATATATGTCCTAGCTAGTGTAATTCATGATCTAAACGAATCTACACAACTAGGGTTTTGAATTTCATGCAAGGAACTAAGCAACAGTGTTACAACAACATGAAATTTTGATTAGGAATACTATACAACTAAATCACAACAATTAACTAAAGTTTCTAGAAACCCTAGGTCTAAACAATATTTAGGGAATCAAGAATTTGATCGAATTTCAGGGACCCAATGGGCGAAAGGAACCCACTAGTGAAATCCTACATACCAGGTGACGAATTCCAAGGTGAAATCATTCGATTTTGGTGTTGGAACTGAAGAAAACCTGTTGCATTCTTGGAGAGGGTTTGGTAGATTATTTCTTCTCCTTTTTGCTCTAGTTTGAATTTTTGGAGAATGATTTGACGAGGGTAAGTTCTAATTTAGTTACTAGGCTTAAACTAACCAAAACAATGTAGTTTAAGGTTAAAGGACATAGTATAGATGTCCAACACATATTGAAAAAAACCAAACGACCCATAACTTACAAACTGTCGGGGCCAACGTCGAGTGACCTACGGTCCATCGTGATTAGTTATCGATTGGCTTCAGAGACATGGATCTAGGGGTTCTGAACCACGGCCTTGACCACGGACCGTTGTCTGACATATGATCTGTAGGTCCTGGGGTAGGTCCAGACTTGTCTGGATTTTTCTGGGGTTCTAGGGAGGGTGTTGCAGGTGGCCAACCATAGACCTCACCGACAGTCTGTGGGTCACCCTATGGTCCATAGGTGGCATCCGTTGGTGGTGCTTGTAACTTCAGAAAATCTACATTTTGGTCTTTCTAGCATACGGGGTGTTACACTTACATTTAGAGGGTTGTTTGCGGGGTTACCATATAAGGATCCATATGCTCATCCATGCAAGGTCAAGAGTGTCTATATGTGTAGTGTGGAAGGAACAGATTTAGACATAGATGTGATCAGTTTAAGGGTGTTTACACTATCATTAACAACTGACGCTATTGTGTCACTATCTTAGCTACCGTATAACTCAATCACCAAGTGGGACGAGCTATAAAATATGTTCTTAGACAAATATTTGCCATTTTCAAAGAAGTTGAACCTCGAAGATGTTAGTAATTATTGGGATAGATTTACAGGTTTCATTCGAAGTGTGCCCCGCATTGATGATGAGTAACTAAAGGAGTACTTCTATAGAGGATTAAATGACAATGGGAAAGTAGTGTTGGATACAATTTCTAAAGGTTCTTATAGGGCTAATACATTTAATAGAATTTCTGAGAAACTTGCAAAGATCTCCAAGAATAATAAGGCATGGAACACAAGAACTTCGGCTACAATAAAGATCACTTTTTCGATACAAGAAACAAAAAATTAGGCCCATGATGATATTCATGAGGAGATGGAACTGTTAAGGATAGAGGTTGGCTTGGTATTGAAGCATGTGAGCGAAAGCACTGAGAAAGTGAATGTAGTGAATTATCAAACTAGAGCACCACCAACTGATGAGTATATCTATGAAGAGGATGTGAATCTTGTGAATGATCATACAGAGGGTTCTGCACAAATGCCCAAGAATCCAATCGTGATAATTGGTGCCAAGGTGAAGGAAATCAAAGTCGGAACTACAGTAACTACAATCGCGAAGGGAACTATGTTCCTGATGGGAATTATAATCATGACAACAACTATAATATGAATGAGTATAACAAATTATTTTCTACTAGGGACATGAGATATAGGATCGAGTTTTAATCGCATTGAGGATATGATGAACAAGATGGTGAAAAATATTGACTCAACTGATGACAATGTGAATGAGATGAATATTGAATTAACGGGTATTGGTCAAAAAGTTGAGTCACATGTAGTATCGATTAGATAGATTGAGCAACAATTGAGCCAGCTATCTTTAAGTCTAAATTTGCACCAATAAGGAGCACTTTCCAACAATATTATTCAGAACCTGAAGAATGACAAACATTGTATGGCAGTTACTACTAGGGGTGGAAAGCAGACTATTGACCCTCTTATGCCGACTGGAGTAGAAAGTACGAAAGAGCATGAAGAATAGAAGTTGAAATAGTTGAGAAGCCTAAGGATCAGAATTAAAAAGAGTCTAAGGTTACGCAAAAGATCATGCCTATTCTGAGACCTGCACCTCCCTTTTCACAGAGGTTGGTTAGGAAGGGAGAAAAATTAAAGCATCTCAGGTTCATATCCATGTTAAAAAAGTAATAGATAAATGTTCCATTGATTGAAGCACTAGAATAAATGCCCAGTTATACTAAGTTCATGAAAGATCTTGTAACTAAAAAGAGGGTTGTCAGTTTTGAAGGTGATGATAAGTTGCAGCATTGTAGCGCTATTACTACTAGATAAGTAGTGCAAAAGCAGGAGGCTCCTCGAGCTTTTACCATTCCATGTAGAATTGGTATGTTTTACTTTTCTAAGGCCATGTGTGCCTTAGGTGCTAGAATAAATCTGATGTAGTGGCCTGTATATAATAAGTTGGCTTAGGAGCCCCCAACCCGACTACAATGCGACTACCTATGGATGATTGAACTATGAAGAAATTGATTGGTGTGCTACAAGATTTCCTTGTGAAAGTTGAGGTGTGCATATTTCTGGTGAACTTTGTGATACTAGACTGTTAGGTGGACTTTCAAGTACCCATCATCTTAGGGGGACCATTCCTTGCTACTAGATGTGCTTTAGTTGACATACAAAGAGGGCAGATGAAGTTCTAATTGAATAATAAAGAGGGGACCTTCAATTTCTTCAAATCGATGAAGCATCAAAGTGATCTTAAGTCAGTCTCCGCGGTGAACTATGTTGGTGAGGAGAAACCAGAGGTGTCCATTGAGGAGAGATTGGGTGTTGAAGTTCTAGTTATTGTGATCATGAACTTTGAAGGATAGGGTATTACCTAAAATGATGAGTTAGTTGCTGCCATTTGATGGGGGTGAATTTCCCTCATCACTAACCAAAGGAGATAGCTTTGGATTTGGATTGGAAGAATCGAGACACCCTGCCTGGAAAACAATCTATTGATGAGCCTGTAAAATATGTGCTAAAGGCTCTTCCATCTCATATGATGTATGTGTTCTTACGAAAAAATAGTATTTTGCATGTCATTATTACTGCTGATTTTAACAAAGGGCAAGTAGAGGCATTAATATCGGTATTAAAATTGGTCAAAAGGTCTATATCATGGACTATTGCTAACATTATTGGTATTCCACTCTGTATACGTTTTGACAATATTCAACTCATGCCACATAGTAAACTAAGTATTGATAACCAAAGTAGATTGAATCCGCCAATAAAAGAGTTTGTGAAGAAATATATTATCAAGTTGTTAGATAGAAATTGGGTATGTCAAGTTCAATGTTTGCCAAAATGGGAGGAATCATTGTGGTTCCCAACGCAAACAATGAGCTTGTCCTAGTGAGGCCCGTCACTGGTTGGAGGGTTTGCATGGATTACCGCAAGATGAATGCATGCACTAAGAAAGATCACTTCCCAATGTTGTTCATGGACCAAATGTTAGATTATCTTGTTGGAAAGGATTGGTATTGTTTTCTAGATGGGTATTCGGCTACAATCAGATCTCCATAGCTCCGACAGACCAAGAGAAAACTACTTTAACTTGTCCTTACGGGATGTTTTCTTTCAAGAGGATGTCATTCGATTTGTGTAATACACCGATGACTTTTCAATATAACATGATGTCTATATTTTATGATATGGTGAAATATACGATAGATGTATTTATGGATTTTTTAAGTGGTTGGTGAAAGGTTTTGTTATTGCTTCACACATTTGAGTGATGTTCTGAAAAACTGTTAAGAATTTAATATTATATTCAACTGGGAGAAGTGTCACTTCATGGATAAAGAGGGTATAGTTCTAGGCCACCAGATTTTGAAAAAGGGTATTAAGGTTGATATAGACAGGGTTGAGGTGATCGAAAATTTGCCACCACCCATCTCTGTGAAATGTGTTAGAAGTTTTTGTGGTCATACGGGATTCTATAGGAGGTTTATCAAAGATTTCTCATAAATTGCACACCCATTGTGCAAACTGCTCGAAAAGTAGACTTAGTTTGAGTTTGATGATACTTGCCTGAGAACATTTGAGGGGCTCAAACAGAATTTGACTTCTACACCAATCATAATGTCAGAAAAGCTTTGAATGTTAATCAAAAGAATTATGCAGTCACTAAAAAGGAATTGCTTGATGTAATATTCGCGTTATAGAAGATTAGATCCTATTTTCTTGGCACTAAAGTCATTGTGCACACTGATCATTCTTCATTAAGGTATCATATGGCAAAAAAGGATGCAAAACCGAGATTGATTCAATGGGCACTATTGCTGCAAGAATTCAACTTTGAGGTAAAAGATATAATAGGAAAAGAAAACAAAGTGGTTGATCAAATGTCCAGATTAGAGGAAGAGGCTGTGTTGAGGTTAGCTGATGGAGTTGAGATACATGATACGTTCCTAGACAAACAAGTTTTGGCTGCTTCTTTTGATCTTATCCCGTAGTTCGTAGATTTTCCTCATTATTTGGTAAGTGCTGTTGTGGCTTTGAACTTATCATTCTACCAACGAAGAAAATTCATGTCTGATATGAAAGAGTTTTTTCTAGGAAGAGCCTTATTTGTTTCGTGTCTGTGTTGATGAGATTATTTGTCGATGTGTGCGAGAGGTACGTAGAGAGGATGAGTATATTGGAAGCTTGCTATTCATCTCCTATTGGTGGCCATTATAGTGGTATCCAGACTGCTCATAAAATCCTGCAGTGTGGCTAGTATTGGCCGACTATCAACCAAGATGCTCATGATTTCGCCAAGTCTTGTGATTGTCGCCAATGACAAGGAGGTATTTCAAGGAAACAAGAACCCCAATGACTCCTATTATGGTGATTGAATTGTTTGATATTTGGGGCCTTGACTTTATAGGACCGTTTGTGAGTTCGAATGGGATAAAGTACATACTTGTAGCAGTTGACTATGTGTCTAAAAGGGTGGAAGCTGTTGTGCTTTCAAACAATGAATTGATGAGTGTCACCGCAATCCTAAAAATGAATATCTTTTCCCGATTTGGTACACCAGGGGAGAGTATTAGCGATGGAGGTTCCCACTTTTGTAATAAGTTGTGCAAGGTGTAGCTTGAGAAGTATGGTGTTTTTCACAGAGTAGCAACTCTTTATCATCCACAGTCTATTGGGGAAGTTGAAGTGTCAAATAGATAAATTGAGCAAATCCTTACGAAGACTATGAATGCCAACATAAGTGATTGGTCGGAAAAGCTTGATGATGCTCTATGGGCCTATCGCACTACATTTAGGACTTCCATAGGTAAATCTCCCTACCAACTTGTGTTTGGGAAGTCTTGTCACTTGCTTCTAGAATTAGAGTATAAAGTGACGTGGGCACTCAAGAAGTTGAATCAATATTGGAATGCCGCATCAAGTCAAAGGTTGAATGAGTTCAATGATCTCGATAAGTTTCACCTAAAACATATAAAAGTTCTGCCTTGTATAAGGAAAAGATGAAGAGGTATTATAATAAAAAGATAAAAAAAAAGTAAAGTGAATATAGTCGAGGTGATTTGGTACTTCTATTCAGTTCAATGTTGCATTTGTTTGCTCGCAAACTCAAGTCTAAGTGGATGGGGCCATATAGAGTGGTACAAGTGTTTTCACATGGAGCGGTTGAACTTGACAATGAGGAAGGAACAAGATTCAAGGTGAACGGTCAAAGGATCAAAGTATACTTGGGTCAATCGAAAGAAATCAAAAAGTTAATGAAGAATGGGATCTTGATGAAGTCTTTGAAATCAAAGGGTTTGCATCATGCCGTGACGTTAAATCAAGCTCTACTTGGGAGGCAATCCAAGATGTAAATCTAGAAAATTTAAAATATTTTTACTGATTTTTATGTTTTGACCGATTTTGTATAGATTTTTATGTTTTATTGAGTTTTAGTCTTGGCTAGATTAGGGTAGTATAGGGTCCGTGTCCAAAAAGAGTCAAGAAAATGTAACAAGGAAGTCCTAATGTTTTCTACTTGTGTAGGAAAGAAAGTTCAGTATGCTTATTAGGAAGTTTTGACAAAGTGAATTTTGTTATTTCTCGTACGGGTTGCACAATTATGTTTTTTACTCGATTTTGGTTCTATCATGATTTTTATATTTTTTTAGTCTCAAAATGTTCATAATGAGGTTGTAGATATGTTTTAATAGCATGACAGCTTTTGAAGCCCATTCAGAAGGGTAAAGCTCAAGAATTGTGAATTCGGAGCGTGCATGGTTTGAATTTAGGTAGGCTATGGTTTCCTAGTGTTTAGATTGAGTTCAAGAATGTGAATTGCTATTGATTAGTTGGAATTTATGTTGGGTTAGTAGTTGATTCATGTTAGCTATTTAGAAATCATGTTTTAGGTCATATTTTTTTTTGGAGGTTTTAGCATGTTTAATTCCCTTTTTGTGATCTTCCTTACCTTGTGGCTTTCATGTATAATTTTTGTAGTTAATTGGATGTTTTTAATTGGTAGTACCGTAGGTGTAGGCTATTAGTGTCGAGAGTCCTTAGAATTTGCTCAGAAGTCGTTTTAGATGACTTAGCTACGTGTAGACAAATGTAGTAGACTTAGGTTTCACAGAATGAGCGTTAACTAGGTGGTTACTGTGCTTCGATGACCTTGCATCCATAATTCCCCTCATACCTCCATTCTTGTTATTCTTGGTGCAATATTTGCTTCACTTAATCAATCGGGATTGAGAGTTGTTTAGGCTTAAAGTGATTCATTGGTGACTTTCGAGTGGATGTCTAACTACAATGGCCTTATCATTATGACTTATATATGGGACCCTTCTTCGATAGATTGTATAACCATAAATTTAAGGTCTAGGTGTATTTTTGGAATAGCCGTAAATTTAAGGTCTTGACACACAACTCTTATCATCCTATATCTAAGGTCTAGACACTTGATATTCGACCGCAGTCCGAGTTTCGGGCATATTATCCTCTATTGATTTGATACCTAGCGGAACAGTTCTATTGGTTTCTTTTGGTTTCCTATCCGTTATTAAAGGTCCGAGTTATGAACTCTCTTGTACTGGACTCTTCGGGTTTTGTTCTTATTGGTTAAATCTCTTCTATGTACCTGTCGGGCTCATTGACGTAAACTTGCACATGAGTGTACCTTTTTGACAATGGGGATCTAGTTAGGTTATTATTAATTACTACGTTTTATTTATGTTCTTTTCTAGCATCGTGTGCATTCCTGTTAGATTTCTTTAATTTGGCCTCTGTAGTGTTAATTCCACTTTTCATATTGTCTTTCCTTTTCAAGCTCAATCTCCCTATGATGCATAATGAGTACTTATTTTTTTGGTACTTATACTACACTATACATTTGCTTTTGTGATGTAGATCTAAGCACCAGTTACCCGTGTCGGTGTCTTGCCAATTGTAGGAAGACTGCATTTGAGGGTGAGCTTATGACATTGTTGATCAAAACAGTTTCCTTTCGTATAGTTTGAAATGTCTTTTGCATTTTGAGACACGTCTGTTTATTATAGTTGTCACGAACTGATTCCTTGAGTCATGATGTCACCTACTATAACCCACCAGGAGGTAAGCCAAGTGTAACGCAGAATGACAAGTAATGGATATAAGGGCAGTATCAAACATAAATAACAGTAGTAGTAAAAAATATGATAGAAACGGAAGCAAATAAAAACTATATATAATTGAAACCCTCCCAAAAACATGAAGTCACGAGTATAGAGCTGTCTAATATAAGCAAATACAAGTTCTAAAAGTGGACCACAACAAGTCGTCGAAGAGGCAAAAGACTAGCTAACATATATAGAAAGAGATAGGATGATCCAGGATGCCAAGTGCTCACCCTCGTCTTCGATACCCCAATTCTGCAAAAGACGGAACAACGATCACCGTTGGTAGTTGGTACTTGGACCTGCATCACAAAAAGATGTAGAGTGTAGCACGAGTACCAAAACAAAGGTACCCAGTAGGCCTCACATGTCCACTAAGCAAGAAAGGTAAAAACAATCTAAAAAGATAGAATCTAGACATATGTAGAGGTCAAAGCGGATATGAAAGAAATCACACAAGCATACTGAAAGTAAATCTTAGTAAAGCTAAATTAAACCTAACTAGACCCCATAAGCTCAAAAGTTACACTCGTGCATAACATTAAATAAAACCCGAATGGAACCCTATAAAACCAACATGTACATAGAATACCTAAGTATAATTAGAAAAGAGTACCAGGAACCAAAAATTGGGCTCCAAGCCTAAGTAACCATCAAATCCAGTCAACTCCATGCCTTGCTATCAAGAGTGACCCCGGGGTATGTCAACTCCGAAGAGGATCTCAAGTAGGCTCCTAGCCACCGTGGATCGACATCTACTCAAAGCATCACAAACATCTTCAAGCCTGAAACACTCTTGTCCCAAGAAAGCACACAACCTCTCGTAAGACATCAGAGCCGCATAAATAGCTAGTGAGACAAGACAAAAAGTCTACAAAGTCGTGAAAATGCTTGGACTAAAGCTCATTCTATCAGACCCAAGTCTGTTATTTTATCCTACAAGGATCTAGTCCGTCAAAAATGACGTCGGAGACAAAACAAGACTACCACTGTCATAAGTCTAAGCTAATACAAATCTAACCTAGACTAAGGATGAACATGGTCAAAGTATCAATTAACCATGGAAGTAAAACACAACATCATGCAACAACACTCAAAACAAACCAAAGTTAGCATAATACTAATCCCAGAACAATAGTGATTAGTCAAAAAACATGGTATCTAAGAAGAGAAATAGAAATAACTAGGTACCCACCCCCTACTCACTTCAATCATCATTAGTTTATGCGTTGGAGCTCAATCTAAAAATAAAGGAAGATATATGCTACCTTTAGGCCAACTGTGTGCGCTCCAAAATCACAACGCCTTAGCTTTTCCTTTCCAAACAGCCTCCAAATGCTGCCACGCTATCAAAAGTAGGATCACAACGTCAGTAGTGTCCTTTAGACATCAAAAGCACATAAAATGGAAATAGACCAATTTTAGAGTCAAACGAGAATTGTGGGACTACACCAAAATTTCTAAAATTGACCCTACAAGAGGTCCTAAACTATGTCAACAACTAGTGTTCCAAAATTAAATGCAATTCGGTGCCCGAAATAGCTAAACCAAACAACCATGAAATAACTACAATAAATAGGTCAAGGCAGCCTAAAAAACTAAATCACCTCAAATGGAGGTTCTCCAAAAGCTCTAGATCACAAACCCAAATATTCGTACTCCCAATGATCACCCAAGACTTTGAATCTCTGAAATGGGAGCTTAGATGGAGGAGTAATTGCAAAAACAATATTCAATAAATGATTAATTTGCGACCAACACTAGACTAAAAACAGAAGAGACTTTTGCGTAAGAAGCCAATAATGTTCTTTAAGAGATATGCCTCAAAAAGGTAGGCCTCGATTTTGCATGCTAGTGGCCACAAAAGTGAGACAAGCTTAAGCAAACCTAGTCCACAAAAGCGAACCCATGGTCGCTTTACCGACAACCTCTTGGCTGGCATCTCTTACACTGAGCCTTGCTCGTACAAGCGGCATTCTCTTAAGTGAACCTAGGGGAGCAAAAGTAGTCGCACAGGAACTCATGCACCATAAATTTTAGCAAATTGCACCCCCCACAAAAGTGAGACATGCTTAAGCAAACCTAGTCCACAAAATAGAACCCATGGTCGCTTCAGCAACAACCTTTTGGCTGGCCTCGCTTACACGGAGCCTTGGTCGTATAAGCGACATTCTCTTAAGTGAACCCAGGGGAGCAAAAGTAGTCGCACAAGAACTCAGGCACCATAAATTTTAGCAAAGTCCCCCTAGCTTTGCTTGGGTGATCGGGATTAGTTTGGAAGCCCATACACGCAAATAAGATATGTCAACCACTCAAATTCAAAATTGCAAACTCAATGGAGCAGTCAAAACTTTCATACGAGGTAATCTTGACAGAATATGGGTCCCACACCCAACCCTATTCTAAGCAAAAATCTATGAGGGCGATCAGAATCAGCCCAAAAGCCTCGAGAACCTAATGAAGGGTTAATCTAGACCAAATTCAGCATTTTAGAGCTAACCGCACTGACATAATTGCCATCTGATCTCGTTTACTTAGAAGGTTGACTAAAGTCAAACATAGGCCTTAACTTGAAAGTTAAAATATGTAATTGCTTAGAATAACATTGACTGCCTTGAGAGTCATTCCAGACATGATAGTAGCCTTAAATAACCCTTGCAGAGCTAATGGAATCATGAGAATTTGATTATAAGGTCATCTTCTTGAACTTTTGATCAAAACTGACCGTTCAAGGTTCTAAAGCTCCAAAATACTAACACTCGCACAAAGCCAAAAAAATGACTAGTGATCAAACTATCAATCCCAGTAATTCATAAAAGACTTGGGGGTATAGAAACGCTCTAAATAACGAACAAGAAGCATAAATTGAGAACTAACCTAGAGGAAATTACATCGGTCCACTTTGGGGACTTGTACTCATTTGTAGTAGCTCTCAACATGTAACTACTAGATTAATGGTTTGATCTTTTGTTTTTATATATATGTTGGTTTCCATTCTTATCTTCCCCTGTTTCCTTTAAATTATATTATGTGTTTCATTTAATTTATGTTATTTGATTACATCTACCTTAGATGCATGTTACTAAATGTCCGAGCTATGGGCTGACTTACCTATCGGTGGATTATAGTGGGTGCTATCATGACTCAAGCTTTAAGGTGAGATCATCACAGATCATCGGGTTCTTCTGTACAATTTGAGACAAAAAGACTTTAATTCGAGGCAATATACGTGGATTAAGCTTCTGAAGAACTATCACCTCTCTATCATATACCATCCAAGAAAAGCAATTTTGGTAGAAGATGCATTGAGCTAGATGGTATCCATATTGGTAGTCTAGCTTTACTTTCAATTTTGGAGTGACCTTTGGAATTAGACATGCAGTCCTTAGCAAATAGGTTGGTTCTTCTTCATGTCTCAGATTACAAGAGGGTTCTAGCTTGCATTGAGGCTCTCTCCACTCTATTGGAGTAGATTTGTGATTAGTTGTATTCCTAGGATCCTGAACTTATGACATTTCCAAGCTCTTAGTTTCTTCATAATTCGACACTGGAATAACTTATGAAAATTTTCAAATCTTGTGTCAATCATGCATTTTGAACTACATGTGGCTTGAATATCATGTAATCTAATATATGTAGGATATCCAATACTGGAGTTCATCCATAATTCCTTGAATTCATGCAACCTATGATTTCTAGAGATGAAATAAGTTGTTAGACAAAATAGGATTCGGCCGTTTTTTACCATGCTCTCGTACATCAACCCTAGCTAAAGAAAGGGACAGTTGTTGACAAATCCAATTTTCGCCCTTCATATGCCTAATTTATTGGTCAAGCTTCTGAAATTCCAAAGAAAGAGTGAAATAACCTTTTGGAAAGACAATGTTTTTAACTAGTTTCCATGATATTTTCAACTATCATTTGGGAAAATATCAAAATAAATATAATATTTATATATACATACTCTTTTCATTCATTAGAAAATGTATTCGATCAACTTAAAAATCATGTTATCGAAAAAAATATATATTTAAATAGGTCCATATCATTAATTTTCAATTCAAGGTCATTTACAACTTATATTATTACAATTAATCTATTTTTGCAAATAATTTATTAGATTGTGTTTAAGTTACCAAACCTAATTGATTAATAAGATAATTGAATCGCCTTAATATGTCTTAAAACTGATTCATTTTAACTTCAATCAAAATGAAAGACATTATTCTTTAAACCTAAAACTTGACACATTTTACCCTTAAATTAATCCTTGCAAAAGCCTTTTATTTTGTCCTAAATCTCAGCCCAAAAAAATGCAGATCCAACCCAATTCTTATTAAGAAAAACAACCACCTTCTTCCCCTTATTTTATACCTCTCACTCAACACCTTATCCCTAACCCTAGCAGAACCTAGCCACCTCTCAAATCACCCCCATTAATCTCTCATTCCCCTCTCAAATGGCTATTTCAGATTCAAACCTTTATTTCCAATTATAATTACATGGAATTTGTTGGAATATTTCTTAGAGGCATTCGAAGTGGAAATCCACCCCCATGAATAATTGAAAAATTCTTGCATTTTTAACCACTGATTAATCAGAAAGAGATGGATTTTGGATCCAAAAATTAGGATTACTCTTATTACCAAAAGAGAGGTGGAAAATCAAATACCTAACTGTTATTTGTTTTAACTCATTACAAAATTAACTTTCTTTTCTGTTGGTTTCTTGCAGAAATTCAATAGTCTAAAGCTCACTAAGTCATTCCTCAAATCAGCTCAACTCCATCTGTACTCAACAAAAGGTAATTTTAATCCCTGTTATATTCAACCTTTAATTAATGCTCATGTGTTTATATTCTATGAAATAATAGATTACAAGATGATTGTTTATGGTATGATAATTTATAGGATATTTGTTTTGAATTATTTTTAACTAAAGGAATTTGTTTGTTACAAAATTGAATTATACTCTCAGATATCTCTAATAATGTTCTTCCCCTTAATTGTGGAATTGTTTGCCTGACTGAAAGTTGATTTGTAGTAATTATCCATCATACTCATCAATTTATTATTGGTCACCCAGAAATCATCTTGAATTATCTCTTTAGTCATCATAGCTAAAATTTGATAATTGTTGATGTGGCCTCTTGATATATCATGTAATCCTTTTGAATATCAATGACATATGTTTTATAGTTTCCCTCATAGTTAAATAAATTGATATGAACATATATAGTAAAATATAAGAGTTAATAACACTTTAAATTAATCTCTGACAGACTTGGGGAATAAAAATAAATATATGAATGAGAAAAAACTGATAATCAATAATTGAAAATCCAATTAAATCTCTCTATTTTCCTCGACAATAAAAAGTAAAAGTTAAGTTATATATATATATATTGAGAGTAAGAGAGAGGGAGAGGGAGAGAAAGAACAAGAAACAATAATGTTTACAATAAGAATTTATACCAAAAAGAAGAATAGCTATACTTCAATAAATTTCAAAATGTAGATACCAATGAACTCCACCTTCTAAGATACACAATTTTAATTTTTGACCTAATATAGATGCCACTAATCTCCACCTTTTAAGATACGTGATTTTAATATGTCACATGTTGTTCTTCTTCAAATCCTAAAAGATAATCAAATTTTATTTGTGAGCTGTGAAAATTATTTCACCATCAGGTAAACTACCACAAAGCAACCCAAGAAATACATCGACAAACTAGACCAAAATTTGTTAGAAAATACCATCTTTTGCTTCACCCATTCTTTGGGCTCAAACCTCTGAAAAATCCTCAAATTCATCTCTTCCACATACCACCTTGAATGATGAATGACTACTAATTTTCCTTTATCTTCTATCCAATTATAAATGTTTTCTTTCCGAAACACCTATTAACTTGTTCCATAATGAGATAAATTATTTAAAATATCGTCATCCTTACAACAAACGCACTATGAATCTTTTATCATGAGTATCTATAAAAATGGATAGCTCTTTCGATGCATAGTCCTTCATCTAGTAGTAGATATAACGAACCGGGTGCTCTTTTAATCTCTCTGGATGATTAACTTGAGCCAAGAGCTAAATACTAATGCCTCCTTGGTGAATTCACCTTTAGCAAAATAATACTAATCAATCTTTTATACTTCTTTTTATACGGTTAAAAGTCAAATTAATAGTATTAATGGGTATATTCATCATCAATGGAATTTAGGGAAGGATGATATCTTACTATTCCTGTAGTGGGATAATAAATATTAGGGGTCTTTGTTTGTACTCCATAAGCAAAACAAACCTTTAACATATTGAAATCTAGGATATTTAATGCAATTTACTACACAAAAAGAAGAATAACATTTTATATTCCACATTGTGATCTATGGAGTTACAAACTGCTTCATCCATCTCTAGTAGGTATTCATCATAGCCTCTCTATAAAACATCGCGAAAGGACAAATTTCTCACATTTTCAGGAGATGAAAGTTTTCTTACATCATAGAGCAGAAGGTGGAATATAAAAAATGATGTTCTTTGTATTTAGCAGTAAGATGACATTAAATATCCAAATTTCGTTATGCTAATAGTTTGTTTTTCTTAGTATGTACAAAGGAGAACCCCATGTTATTTATAATGTTAGTTCATGAATGGTAAAATATGATTCTTCCCTAAATTCGATTGATGATTAATGTAATTGTTACTACTATTTATTTTGTTTTGAACCAAATGAAACGAAGTTAACAATTATTAATAGAATTCTGCTAGATACATATTTACCAACAAGATAGTGAGTTTTAACACTTAGCTCAAGGGAATCATGGAGAGATTAAAAGTGCTGACTGATACTTATTTCTTATACAGGCTGTAGTAGATTGCATCGAAGGAGAAATATATTTTATATGTACTCACGATAGAAGATTCATAATGCCATACAATATTATGATGGCGAATTTTAGAATTATCTCACTGTGGAATGATGTAAAATATGTTCTATTAAGAAACTTTTAAAACTTTATTGAAGTGAAAGAAAATTGGTAGTCAATGATCGTTCATGATCTGATAGGCAAGAGATAAAAATTAACGTCTTGTGAGTGAGTTCATCTTTAGCGGAATACTACCCATAAAATTTTTATATTTATTTTCATCCGGTTCAATGTAAAATATATAGTAATGCGGGATAAATTCATCGTTAATGAAATTTAGGGAATGGTGATATTTTACTATTCTTGTAGTGGGATAATAAATACTAGGAGTGTTCGTTTGTACTTCATAAACATAATAAGTATTTAACATAATAGAATCTATGATTTTAATGGCATCTTACTCTTCAATAATAAGAGCAACAACTTTTATATGTTTCATCTTTTGATAGATGGTGTAACAATGTCACGACAAAATTTCTCTGGTCATGATTACATGACCTACTATATCTCACAAATAGGTAAGCCTATCTCTTAGTGCGGAGCCATAAGCAACATGCTATCACACGGAAGATAATAAATAAGAAGCAATAAGCAAATCACAATGAGAAGAAAGAGAGATCAATATTACAATAAACCATCTTCAAGACCCGATATCAGTTAGTAATTGAGAATCTAATCAAAATAAGAGTACAAGACTTTTACAAATACAATATAAGTACTAATTATCTCTTAATACAACATAATGAGTAACCAATCTTGTCTTATCTTACAAGAGGATCCTAAGTCCTCCTATGTGGCACTATCTAAGGTCATCATTAATTACCAATTATTTTTTATTACAATTTTGCCACTATCAATTCTAGAAAAAGAAAAATAGTACCATATGGGAAATAAATAGACAAACACACTTCTTTCCCTTCCAAATAGTGTGAAAGGCCACATTCTTTTGGACTCTTAATTAATGTTTTGCAAAGCTCTTTTTCCATGAACAAGTAAATGTTTTTTTTTCGCATTTACGGGTCATTCTATACTCATTGGAATTTGGATGCAAACTTTAACACTTAAGATTGGGGCTTATCTTCCTTGGTGCTTCTAGTTTACAGTTACATCATATGATTTTGCACTAGTTTAGACAAATCAATTCATGTAATTTTGTATCTCTTATCCTCATTTTTCCTTTCTTAGCCTATTCTCATGTTATTTTATCGTGTTGTCTAAAAAATTTAATTTCTTTTTCTTTGCTAATGGGTGAAATCAAAGATTAATGGACTATGATGTATATGAAAGTAGAGCTCCAATGTTGTTAAGAACATGAAAAATCGGTACTTGGTACTATTTCAGAATATTAGCTCTCCTTCTGCTTCTTTCTTCAACAGTAATGAATGAACATTTAATCAATCTATAAAATTTTACATAATTGATTGGTCATGCCACTAATTATTAAGAAAAGAAAGCAGAAAGATAATCTTCAATTTGGTGACATGGCCTCAAACACGTGATTTATATCTAAGTTTTATTTATCATTACTCATGTGGTATATATTCCATTTTATTATTCCCATAAAATGCTTGAACACTTTTATAATGATGAAAGATTCATGCATCATCATCAATTTATTTTATAATTTCGGCTCTTACTCTTCATTCGTTGAGTTAAGATTTAGCAAGTACATTATGCTTATGGTTTTTGCTTTTGATATTCCTAATTCTTATTGTATGGTTATTAGTTAGATTAGCATTATGGGAATATATTTCCTACTAAATGCTGAGAACTATTGTTGTCACTTGTCAGTGGATTATATTTGTCGCAGCAGCCTCTATAGTGGCCTATGTCTACATTTAAGCATTATATTAGTAATCCCTCTTTGTCCGAGATTATAATATGAAACACTTTTCTTCTTAGTCAATCCCAAAAAGAATGACATATTTGTTTTATTTATGAGATGTTTAATTGCACTTCCCACTTATACATCCCAATTATTTTGGCAAAAAGACTACAAAAGTATACTCTTCAGTTTAAAAATTCATTTATCCTAAAGATGATTTTGAAATATTATCCAGGCCGATTTCTACTTCAGATGTTACTTGATACTTAATTTTATCTTTGTTTAGAAAATGCTTCCGGAGAGTATATAAGTACTTGTAATTAGATCAGTTATACTATAATTAACCTATTCCTTGTGTGAATCCCAATGAAATGTATATCATCTAATTAGCTCATGAATTACTATTATGGATCTATTCTTCCTTGCTCATTTAATTTAACACGGTGTCATGGGTTTTCTAAGCTCAAATCACTATTTCACTTATAGTCTATGTTGTTGGTACTGTATTGCTTGCAACTTTGTTGTCTAAAGTCATCTAATTGTGTTGTTAATTTGAATCATTGATTTTCTAACCCTCGGATTGAGTTGCCGTTACCTGATTCTTAACAATTGATTTATCAAGTCTTCGTTCTGCCCTTTAATAGTAACAGGCAAAGCTGCTTTTACTCACTCGTGCTTTAATCTTCAACTATTCATTTTAAATTAGTAGAATTATTTTGGTAAAACACTTCACTTACTTGTACCATGTTTCGAATAGGAGAGGAGTATAGACTAGGGTTAGTCCTTATTTATGGTAGCACAATTATTGTGTTGGAGAAAAACACATGTCATACATTTGGAACAAATAGTAGATTGATGGTAGAAAAAGAAAGGGTTGATATAAAAATTTATTGACTCCAATTGTTATTCACATTTACCAAACTAGATATCTAACTTTATCTACGCCAATTTATCCTCAACATTAGAGCCCACTTGAAATTAGAAGACTCTCACCTATTCGGTCATCAAATCTCTTCCTTAATCTAATTTTTGTCCAATCTTATTTTGATCAAATTACATATTACTTTCTTCAGTCATTTTTAGATTATTTATTATAATTAATAAAATAACACATTTTCCTTTTTAGATGTCCTTTTCTTTGAATAAAAGGAGAGTTTGATTTGTGTTGGTAAACAAATGAGTCTACTTCATAAGATCAACACTATTTGCATCTTCTGGTTTTATGGCAAAGAAAAAGATGAAGTAGAAATAATAGATATGGCATCAGGAGAAGAAACAACGTTTACAACCATAACTTTTAAAAACGATGACACCTTATATAAATATAATCACAACAAATTGATGAATTTACTACATACTTGGTATAATAGATTGTTTACTTGCAAGAAGAAATGAAAACTACCAAAGATTCAAATAAAGGTATCCATCATGAAAAATACACTCCCTATGGATTTCAGAAAATCCCCATCTATAAACCCTATATTAAACTCATATGTTCCTATCATTTTCCCAACGTATACTGAAGAAACCCACAAATTCCCTTGATAACCCACCCATTCGAGACATATCTACCATACATCAAAATTCTATAGGTCCATCACATAATACCCCATAGTCACTCAACCAATTTAATACTCCAATTACTAAATCACTACCAAAATTACATATTCACATACCAACTCAGCTAACAACATATTAAAATGGCATATCATCATATTAAGCTCCACTACCTTCTCACCTAAGTTATCCATATTTCAATAACTATCCCTCAAATTTGTAAAGTGTAATCCAAGATATGCTAGCTAAGATAATCCACACCTCAAAATGATCTCCTCAAATTCAAACCAAACTAGCCATTATAAGGAAATAGAGATATAACAGAAAGTTATAGAGCAAAAATGTTAGAAGAAGATATTCGCAATAAAATCAGTTTTTATTACTTCAATTGTAAATGTGAAATTTAATATATTTAATACCAATCTTCTTATTTCTTTTGTTGTTACCGAATCTTGTATTTTTCTTGTTAGCCACCATTTTACTTCTGTATTATTTGTTCTTATAATGAATTTGTTATATACAATATATGGTTCAAATGATAATAAACACTTATATACTGAATATAATTCTTTTCTATTTATTT